>NJDC01003648.1:34781-52243 GCA_002245475.1 Calephelis virginiensis
TTTCATACAAACACGCCGGTTTCGGAGACTCTTGACACCACTCTCGGATAATATCCGATAGATTTGAACGTGAAATGTCAGCCTTGGTCTCCCCGGCTACCTACGTTTACGTAGATGTTTATATAATTGTTAGTCAAATATCTCTGGACAAATTACATAAATAGATCTTACCCCGAAGTAAGCAAATTATAATATGCTTCTTTTATGGGTGTTAGGCAACGATAATATTACATAAAAATGCAAAATTAAGGACTGAACATTTCATGGGACGAAATGTAAAGAATGCCTGTATTAGAATGAAAGGAGACTTTTTCAGCTCATTTCTCAAGGTGTCCCAAACATGTGTACCAATTTTCAGCTTTGTGCAAATATATTATTTATGTCTTTACTGGGATTATTACTAAAGTGTCAGGAAAAATATATGTCGTGGAAATTTTATACGAACTGTATAAATATATTATATAAATTATATTAGTATAGATTACAAGATAGATATGACACCACATGATCCTGGAATCGATTTACAAGCTGGGCAACTCAAAAGCTGTTTTATTATTTAATTTAAATTATACTTAAATTTTCTAATTAAAAAAGTATGGGATGAGTACCTGGTTGAAAATAAGTTAGCCACCACATTGTGGAAATAACTTATACTTTTGCCCTGGTACCTCTACTAAACATACACGAGTGGGAAGACACTTATTTGTAATAAAATAATTACGAAAAGCTCGTGGAAATCATTTACTAATATTCTTCATTATCGTCTAAGATGAAATAACGCACCCCCTACCTATTAAGTTCTTATAGATGTATTAGTTTGAATAACGACATCCTAACTGTATGTGAGTTTATTTTTTTTAAATTGCATCTATTTGCTTATAGTTCAGTCAAATGTCCAATGCCAATTGCAATGCTCTCTGTTCATAGAAATGCTGTCATTTTATACAGAAGACAAGACGAGACAGATACGTCTACTCTGCCACGCGCCCGAAGAATTTTAAACTAGGTAGTTGAACAACAAATCTGAGGAAATTCTATGAAACGTTACATTTAACTGAATGACCAATTTTTTTTTATTATATCGAATGGCAAAAAAGAAGTCGGATTTCCTGATAGTAAGAAGTTCATGCCGCCTAGAGACACCAAAGATGGTAATGGTGCGTTGCCAACCTGAAGCACGAATTCTGTATTGATGTTAGGTATCGAGCAAAAGTAAGTTTACCTGTTATCTTACCCTCTGAATTGAAATACGTCAACGGCAAGCACTGACGTTATGCCGACAGGAATAGGTAAGGCGGTGGTACCAATCCAGGCGAGTCGCTGCCAAACTCTACTACCTAGTAGGATCTCATGGTATTAGTGACGGTAAGCCTGCGCTCTTCTTTTATGAACTGCCTGGTAGGAAGGCAGATGGTCTATTCTGCAAAGGAGCCCGGACCGAGACGGCGAATAACAGAAGAGTTTCATATGTATTGCGTGCATTCTTTAAATATACTTCTTTTAAGATACTAAATTTACATATCACTTGATTTAGCATTAAGTCTACCATTTGTTTTTTTTTACTTTCACTCTGACTGCTGTATTCGTAGGGCTGTAGTCGGTTTTCGTGAAGGTATTTTTGGAAAAAAGGTAATTTTCCCAGTGACATATATCAGATTAGTTGAAAATTAGCCAATCGTGTCTGTATTGATTATGTACACACCAATGCGTTCCTTCTTACGGCCTATTTGCTATCTAGGGACTATAGGTACGATAAGGGCGCGAACACAACACTGCGCTTCGTTGTCTCATCGGAGTAAATATATACCATCGCACATCCCATCGTGAGAATTTACGTTCCAGAGCCACGCTGATAAACATAATATTATGTTTCTGTGTGTTATTACAAAAAATAAGCATAATTAATGTGAAGGAAGCCAGACAGGTTTGTCAGGATCGTGAAGTTTGGCACTTGATACTCTCTGCCTACACCGTAAGGTGTCGTGAAGATTTGTATGTATGTATCACTAAAATAGTCATATTGCAAATACTACGCAATACGGACACGGTACGAAACGGCTGTCGGTTTTTTGCAATTTTACTGCGCTTAAATTATGTTTTTTTTGTTGAGTTAACTTATCGTGGTGTTGTGAACGTTCCCTAAAAGTAACGTTTTACTGATTTTTCGGAAACAAACATAATTTCAAAACAACAAATATTGTTGTGCCAAAAGTTTCCTATTACAATTTAAATTCAAATTTATTAATTTCAGAAGTCCGTACATACTATAGCTACAATATATAGTATTAACGTTTTCTTTAAATTGTGAGATAAATTGTATAGCAACCAACTACTGGCTGTGCATGTGCTAAATCGATTACGATAAAACTTTCCTGTAACTAAATAATGTAAAAATTTTAAGTCGATTATACAAGTATACTTAAAACAAAGATACATATTATGTCTTACCTATTTATAACACTAGCTTCATCTGCAACTTCGCCTGTTTGATATACAGGGTTACTGGTAACTAACGCATAACCTTTCTAGGGCAACTCTAAAAGTTGTAGAACTGAAGTTGTTTTTTTTGATTTCGTAAAGCCGCCCTAGAAATGTTATGCGTTAGTTACCAGTAACATTGTATATGTGGTATTCATAAAGTACGTATTTTAGTTTTTTTGTACACTTATATATTCGTTATTGTTACTAATTCCCGTACGATGCACTCTTTTGGCCTAAAGGTTAATTTGCGAAGAGCGCCCCTAAGCACTTATTTCGTCCTTTTTACAATCCCATTAATTTAATGTAAAGAAAAGAGATATGCGAAATTAACGTAATATAAATTAATTAAGACATAAGACAATGGAATCCTAGTGCTGTGGTTAATTTAGTTGAAATAATTTAAAAAAATGAACTTTTTTAATTTACTAGCTCGCATTGCAAAGAAATGGAGTTTCTGTCAATAAAATACTATAAAATAAATAACAAAAACTATTTTTATTTATAGTAATCTATTTTCGGCTCCAATAAATTATTTATTTATTATTAATAATAACAAAAAACAAATTGTGATTTCAAAATTTTCTAATAAGAAAATGTTGCCCGCCATTGTATATGTACCCGGATAGGGATAGGTTTGCCACCTATCACGTTGTGAAACTTAGTGTCTTCGGCTAGTCGGTGAGTGTCCTAGTTGTTCCTCTGCCTAAAATTTCAGGGATATGTGCGTGAAGATACTTCTTCTTCTAATCTTTTTTAAACTAAACGACATAAGCTAAGCTTCCTGATACAAAATCTCGCCTACAGAAACTTTAGTTTGGTGCAGCTCTGTTCGCATCTGTGGTCGGTAAAGTAGGTAGTATGAATTACATTGTTGCCACTAGATATCAGTTGACAGCTCTAGTTTACCTACAATGCTCATTACACTTTTTTCTGGCTTTATTCAAAATCAGTCCGTATCACAATTACATTTATGACATTAATTGTATAAATTTTCCAGGACAATGTCACTTAAGAAAATCACTCAAAAAAAATTTTTTTAATGTATAATTTCCAAACATATTAATGCTTTGTTATTACTTTCTATAAAATATATTTTTCTTTTGAGGTTTTGAGTCAAAAAGCTAGACTCGCTTTGCATAATTCTGTGCTTATCCCTACGTTATTGTATGGAAGCTAGAGTTGTGTATGTCTGAAAAAAGCATGAAAGTAGGATAAATGCGGTCGAAATGAGAGCATAACGGAAAATCTGTGGTGTAACGCCCGCTGACAGCATTCGTAACAGTAAGATCCGGGAAAGAGTGGGATTGAAATAGAGACCAAGGTTGACATTCCAAGATCAGATCACTCGGATATTATCCGAGGGTGGTGTCAAGAGTCTCCGAAACCGGCGTATTTGTATGAAAAGGGTAATGAATGTGAAGGAACCCGGATCGTGAGGTCTGGCACTCTCTGCCAACGCCGTAAGGGACTTGGCGTGAATATATGTATATATTTCTTATCGATTTTATGAACAAGAGCTGTTTTATTTTTATAAGACTTTTTTTGTTTCACTCCTAAACATTTCGAGTTTTGTTGTAAATTATCTTGTCGCTCAGTAGTAAAATTTCTTTTTTTTTTACGTTATAGGAAGACAAACAAGCAGACGGATTTCCTGATGGTAAGAAATTCACACCGCCTAGAGACACCAAAGGTGGTAACGGTGCGTTGCCAACCTGAGGTCGGGATGTTAGGCCTCGAGCAAAAGTAAGTTTACCAGCTACCTTACCCGCCGAACCGGAACACGTCATGACATTATGGCCGCAGGAAAAGTTAAGGCGGTGGTAACCTATCCAGGCGAGTCGCTGTGAAACTCTACCACCTAGTCAGATGTCACGGTGTTAGTGATGGTAAGCCTATGCTCGCCTTTTACGAGCTGCCTGGCAAGGAAGACAAATGATCGATTCTGAAAAGGAGCCCGGACCAACACGGGGAAGCTAGTTCAGGAATTTAGCTAGTTATTTAGCTTGTTAGATTTTTTTAACTCAAATTATTTGCAGGAGGTAGAATCGAGCAACGTGACCAGATTAATACTACTACCTGCTCCTGGCACCATAACATTCGTGCTCTCCGTTATTGTTATTCACTTTAAAGGTTATTAGGGTATATTCTAATGCAAGTTTACAGTTCTTCTAGTTGGTAACATAAATAACATCTAGACTCTAGAAGGATGTGTGTTTCTCTGTGTAAGGGAGTCGATCTGTTCTCGGTTGGCTTTTATGATATTGGAAGGCAAACAAGCAGACGGATTTCCTGATAGTAGGAAATTTACGCCGCCTAGAGACACTAAAGGTGAAAATGGTGCGTTGTCAACCGTAGGCCGGGATGTTAGGCCTCGAGCAAAAGTAAGTTTACTGGCTACCTTATCCTCCAAACCGGAACACGTCAATGGCACTGACATTATAATGGTAGGAGTAGATAAGCCGGTGGTACCAGTCCGGGGGAGTCACTGGAAACTCTACCACCTTTCAGTGGTCAGTTTCAGGTCAGATTTCACGGTATAAATGACGGTAAGCCTATGCTCGCCTTTCACGAGCTGCCTGGCAGGAAGGCAGATAGTTTTGCAAAGGAGCCCGGACTAACACAAAAAAAATTCAGAAATTTCATAAAAACACAATAAAGCTGAGTTACGAAAGTTCATCAGCCCACGTGACGCTTTCTTCACGTGTTCGCTACTTCTTAAACTTGAGGTTTGGGGTGTTTATAAATATCCCCACAATGTTTGACAATGGCATTTCTGAAATTACTTTATATGTATTCATTTGATGAAAGAAAATTTTCGTCACGTTTGTTATTTCTTTTGAATGCCTTTTTACTGAAAGTTGTGAAGTTAAAATAAAAGAAAAAATGTCAGTATTTTTTAAAGGTTAAAAGGTTAGTTTGAAATTTTACGATTATGAATCACACATATATCAACAACTAGCTGCTACGCCAACTTCGTTCCATTCGTTCAGTTTATATAGGAAAACTAGAAATGTTTTTTTTTCTAGTTTTCTCAAAAACGATGGCAATGAAAAGTATCATATGCGACGGACCTGGTTTTTAATTATGTGTATATATATATATATTCTAATAAATTCTAATAAAAATTAAAAATTAATTAATTTAAAGTATTCTAATAAAAAAAATGTTGGTCGGGATTGGAATTGTGCCCGGTTGGCGATAGGCTTGCCACCTATCACATTGTGGGACTTAGTATCTTCGGCTAGTCGTGGGTGCCTTGGTTGTACCTCTGCCTACCTCTTCGGGTATATGGGCGTGAAGATACTTTATATGTAATGATATATATATAAATTAATGCCACTTTTCGTTGTAATTTTATAACTTTATAACTCCCAACAAAACCTGCAATATAGCTAAGAATCATCTCGATCATGTCAGCTTCCAAACACTATAAAATTCATCGAAATCGATCAATCCGTTTTAAAGTTATGATACCATAGACAGACAAGTCAAACTAACAACACCTTTTTATTGTCCTTTAGATGAATAAAAAAAATGTGTGTCGTAAACACTCTTTTTAAGTTATCGTCCATCAGTCACCTCCCAGTGCATACATCAGGTCCTTGTCAAGTCCTCATCATCAGAAATAATGACAGATCTAGTTAACACGAGTATAATAAGTCCAAAATCGCTAGGTTTATTAACAGGAATTCCAGGGTACATCTCATATTGTCATATTTCGAGCTCTATCATCAGACCAGGTCAATTGTACCAACACTCGCTAGTGTTTTAACTGTTCACTATTAACTTTAGTGCGTCTGCTATTCATTCCGATACTTCCAAGTGAGCTGCAAATGAGCTGATGACCTTGAACAACTGGATAGATTTCCGTAAACTATAACTAAGACCCATCTCAATCACGTCTACTTTCATCTAAAGAAATCGCATTACGATCCGTCGATTCACTGGAGAACTAAGATGTCACGGACAGACACACAGGGTCACACACACACACGCACACGCACACACTTACATACACATATTTATTAACTAACACATTTTCACTCAAATACAGAAAATGTTTTGGTGGATCATTCAAAATATTTGTGAAATAGATGTTTGCCGCTGATGGGAAAGAAGTTTTAGAAACTTACTTTTGACTTGACCAAATCTAAGAAGATTCTTCATCATTTCAACATATAAAAAGGAACTGCAGGTAAACATTTTTATTTTATACAAGATTTCAGATAAAAGAAAAGCGAAAATTAGTTGAATCATCTAAAATCTAGAAAACTGCTTATATTGTATGCTTTGAAGATACTGACGAAGACTGTATATAGCTGGAATTGTCATGGTTGTGTTTATTGAGCCTAGTGTCTGTTTTTTAACTTTCCATCTTTAGGTGCGACTTTTTGAGTCTGTGAGTTGTCATGGTTGTGTTTATTGAGTCTAGTGTCTGTTTTTTAACTTTCCATCTTTAGGTACAACTTTTTGAGTCTGTGAGTTGTCATGTTTGTGTTTATTGAACCTAGTGTCTGTTTTTTCACTCTCTAAAACTGTCCATCTTTAGGTGCTGCTTTTTGAGTCTGTTTACATAAACATATTTATACACAAAAAATATTTTTTGTTTAATTACTTTAATTTTGAAGTTTGTTGATTTGTCTCAAATGTAAATAAATATTTAATTTTCGAAGTAATTTATTTTATTACACTCAAAATCCGTAAGTACCATCCATAAACGAACTTCAAAACACATAACTTGCAACTTCGGTAACAGTTGTAGCTAAACTTGATTTTATATAGAGTTATTGTTAGAGAAAGGAAGTATTTTCACGCCCATATCCCCGAAAAGATAGTCAGAGGCACAACCAGAGTACCCACGACCGATAGCCGAAGACACTAAGTTCTACAATACCAACGTTACCAACACGGCGACAAAATACTTTTTTATGATATTGGAAGTCAAACAAACCGGCGGATTTTTTGATAAGTGTTAATTTATTTATTGGTAAGAAAGAGACACCAAAGGTGGTAATGACGCGTTGACAACCTAAGGCTGGAATATAAGACCTCGAGCAAAAGTAAGTTTACCGGCTACCTTACTCTCCAAACCGGAACACTTCAACGGCAAGCACTGACATTATGGCGGCAGGAACATGTAAAACGGTGATACCAATCCAAACAAGTCGCTGCGAAACTCTAAAACCTTGTAAGTGACGGTAAACCTTTGCTCGCCTTTTACGAGCTGCTGGCAGGAAGGCAGATGATCTATTCTGCAAAGGATCCTGGACCAATATTTACTGTCTGACAAACTTTCATTCATTGTAATTCGTTCATTATAAATTGGAAATAAATTTCCACCCATTAGTTGAGAAAAACCAATAGAAATTTACGTTTAAAAATCACACTGAAATCGGTTAATCAATTTAGATATTGCCACAGAGACACAAACACACTGTAAAGCTTAGGTTACTAATATTTAATGTTTCCAATATCTTGTAGGCGTGTTTCCCAATAAATGTGGGTATATAATTTTAAATAAACACAATTGAAACACAAAAAGATACCTCCTGACACGTCAAACAAACACAAAAAATAAAATATTCACTAAATAACATCCGATTACGTTAAGAAAAGCGTTTCCACCGGTAATTGATTGACTACCTGCTTAGGGCGTGGGTGGCGTGGGCTGGTTGCCATGGAGACGCCTACGCGCCCCCTCACCCTTTGGAGCCTTCAGCATTGACCCAGGAGGCCTTGACCTCACAGCTGATAGACGCGTGCCGTCGGCGGCAGCTCGCGGTCTGTTTGCAAGGAAGAATGGTTACTGCATACACCGAGTATTTTTGAATATCTAAATCGGGATTTTAAATCGTTTACACTAATATTGAACGGTATTCGACTATATTATTAGTTTGTGGTAAAACTGATCAGCTTTTTGGCCGAAAAATTACGAGTAACAAAATAAATATATTTACTATTACACATTATTTTGACCAGTTTCTGAAAAAAGGAATACAGACATATCGTATTTCCAAATATCGGATTTTAAACTTGACTTTAACTTTTAAACTGATCAGCTTTTAGACAGAAAAAATATAATTTGAATAACGAAATTACTCAATCTAAATTAATATATCGATCTTTTTCCGAAAAAAAAACAAATACAGTCATGGAATATTTTTAAGTAACGGATTTTAAATCCGTTTGCACTAATATTAAAAGGTATTCGACTATATTATAAGTTTGTGATTAAACTGATCAGCTTTTAAGCAGAAAAAATACAATTTGAATAATAAAATTCACTCAGTCTAAATGAATATATTGTTCTACACATTATTTTTGACCAGTTTCCAATAAAACTAATTCAGACATATTATATTTCCAAATATCGGATTTTCGATCCGTTTGTACGAGTACTAATATTAAACGGAATTGATTTTCATTAGTTTATGATTGATTTTTTAAAAGTATTCATACTTTTAAACACATTTTAGTAGGTGTACAAAAGGTATTTTCCAATTATACTGGTTTGACCCGTTTATGTCCACCAAAAAATATGAAAAAATTTAGCGAACAATCACACGACCCTCCATGTACTAGACACCATAGATGTTACAGGTGCGTCGTTGTCCTGATCCCGGGACGGTAGGCTATTGCTTGACAATAATTTTTTTTGGAACATATGAGACAAAAGATATAATCCAATGTAAGTAAACAAACAAAACCAAATTATTCCAATTACTTCTGCCCTGGTTGTGCATCTGCCTACCTTCTTCGGGGATATGGACTTGAACATACTTTATCTCAATCGGGATTTAAAGCCGTTTGTACTACTATTAAATATTGTTAGTTTGTAGTTGAAGTGATGAACTTTTAAGCAGAAAAATATAATTTGCCTTACAAAATTTACCCATCGTAAGTGAATGCACTTCAAGAAATTGTTTTTAACGAATTCGTGTTTGAAGGCTTCAAATGTGAAAATAATGACGGATCCGCCATACAGTCCCGACAACACAGGTGTCGCTAAAAAAAGAGGTCGCTCGGTAGCGACTTCTTTTTTTTCCAAGAATTAAAGATAAACTTAGAGGTTCACATTTTTTAAGCCCAGAAGAGGCGGTGAATGCATTCCAAGAATCCGTTGAAGAGGTCCCTACCAAAGAGTATATAAATACTACGTAAAAAGAGGCGGGACTTCCATAGATACATAGCAAACCCGAATTTGTATAAAGTTTACTTGAAAAATTGTCACTCGTATAATTTGAAAGTAAGTCTAAAGGCATTCAGATATAAGGCAACTAGTGTCATATGATTTGGGCGAATAAAAAACATAGCAAACTTATTTTTTTAATTCTTTTACATGAAAGTTGCGCCAAGCTGGTCCCTACTGAAAAATCGACCAACTGCTTCATAGAACTACCTACGAATGGAACATCAGTTTTGAAATTGAAGTAGGTTTTTTGTAGCTTAGACTAGCAATTGCGGGCCCGCAGGTTCTGTAGAATGTAATATGCAAAAAGTAAGATCACATTTTACGACGCGATTTTCATTGACATATTTCTATCATCGGAGACACATAAGGCATATTTATTATTAATATTTGATGAGCTTGGCTATGATCAAGTGACTGGAATTGTTATTTTAGCTTCTAGACACTTAACGCACCGCTAAAAAGAAAAACCTCACATGACCTTTTTTACTCTCCACTATGTAATCGACAAAGTGCAATGGGTCCCCACGACGCTGGAGTTACTACACAATTAGCATCGCGGGCTCCCCTACTATAAACCTAACAAAACCGGTATTATAGCCTACTTATTGTCCTTAGAAATGAGCCTTCGTAGCCTTGTAAATCACCTTGACTTCTGACTCTAATTTCATTTATCGCTTATTATTCTTACACCCCTGAATATCTTTGTATTTAAATTATCCCATTATAAAAATGTATTTATATTTCGTGTGCTTATTCTTAGTTTTTGTGTCATATTCTTTATTCACGCGAATTACTAGAAAACATGCAATTCAAGGCTTCAGTTTAAATTTTTAAATACTATTAAAAGTTTTGTTATATCGGCCCTATGGTCTAGCAGTCATGCGTTGGACCACTGAAGCTGGGACCGCATACTACTAATATATTTAGTGTGTCATTCTAACTTTAAAAATGTTACTATCTTTTAAATGCCTTTTTGCAAGATATAGTATTTTTGTCACCCTTAACAAAAGGGAAATGTGGTTTTTCCGATTTTCTAATAAAGAAATGTTGCTCGGGATTGGTTGGCGTGCCACTTATCCATTGTGGGGCTTAGTGTCTTCAGCTAGTCGTGGGTGCCTTGGTAGTGTCTCTGCCTACTTTTCTGGGATATGCGTGAAGACACTTAATTTCTTATTAAAAACATTCAGTCTAAAAATGAGTCTGTTTCTGCCTTGGTCATCGCATCAGGCGTGAAATGATGGAACAATCTTGTTCATTATTTTTTGTTTATTGTCATATGGAAGAAAAAAGACTATAAAAATTTGATAAAAAATAAGACGAAAGCTAAATTTGTTAAAAAACTAAAACAGATTTTTTTTTGGAATATTTTGATAGTTTTTTCTTCCACATTTTTGAGTTGATTATGTCTGCTTCCATAAAATAATTTTAAATAAATACTTTTCTGTTATTAATTGTAAGAGGCTCTGGAAATTATTTTTGCACCGCCAACTATTTTTTTTTGTTACAGTTGTAAATCGACTCTTCAAAACCTTGAAAGACTTACGGCCGCACTCAAAAACATCAATTGACATTTAATCTATCATTAAGTCACATTTATGTACAAAATATCGACTTAATAACTGACTTAATGACAAATATAAATACCTGTACAAAGCAAATACCGCTAACGATATATTTTTACAAGTATTTGTTTAACTTGCAATGTACCTATGTTTGTCCGGGTGGAATTGATCAGGATAAATTTCAAACAACTAAAAATATTTTTATTTTTGCACTTGCCCTTGGTTTAAATTCCTATAAATTAAAAAAAAAGAAAAAACTTCGCCCCAGATAAGATTTGAACCTATAACAGTTCGTCTCAAGCCGACGAATGCTCTAACCATTTGAGCTACTGGCGAAATTTTTAATTCCTTTCTTACCCGTTAAAGATAATATTTATGTCCTATAGTTATGTTATGTATATACACAATTCTGAGTACGAAAGGTTACAGGTTCAAATCCTGTCTGGGAACAAATTTTTTCTTTCATTAAAATTTATAGAAGCAGCTAAGCTCAACCGATAGAGCTGGTTTTTGGCTTACACACAGTTTAATGACACCGCAATGTCATGAAATATGGAGCTGGAGTGATTATGAAGACAAGAGTTTTCTAATCAAAATGAAAATCTTTTACGAAATTAATTCAAGCTTTTCCTAAAACTCGCCTTTCATTATGTTACTGGGAAACATTGTCCGTCGTATCTGTACCAATAAAATAGACAGATTATAAAAAAATAATCAATCCCTTATAGTACAAGAGCTTGATGACATGTTTTAAATAGTATTACTATCATACAACTTGATCTCTAGCATAATTCATGAAGCCGACGTTTTCTAAACAAAACTCTGGCTTAACTTAATAAGTATGTTAATTTACGTCTCTGAGTGAAGTCGTATTTTTTACTGTGTTGTTTGTAAGCTTTGAGTGGCCTTACTCAACAGTATTAATATAAAAAAACTAATGGGAAGTTAAAAGTTATCGTTATGGAACACAAAATCCTGCGCTGATTTCGTTAACCTTTAATATACAAGGTTACTTTGAAAGGACCGGGCAAATTTTAATGTAAGGGAATATTAAGGCTATAATATTAGTGCATTTGTGAATATTATTCGCAAAATGTAATATTTACTTTTGTAAATATTCATGTGAAATAGTCCGCAAAAATACTTCAATTGTTGTCACGCTATTACGTACCTAGTACCTACGTGTCGTGACGTCATCAACCTACGAATGCGATTACGGTCGACGGGAACCTGTTGAACGCTTTGTTTACCTTAAGACCATGTATTTTTTATTTTGCGTTGGATAAAACTATAAATTGCATTTTTTTTTAATTTTTAACTACCTTGAGATCGAAACTATCATCGTTTCCCAACTGTGTCTCAAGATGTAGTTAATCCTTTAAATTTAACCCTGTATAACATTCAGATCTACAAAAATCTATGTCACATTGCGATTCATCCTGATTGATGACACCACCTATTCCTGACATTATAAAGTAGGTGCTCGCCATTGTAGTGTTCAGGTTTATGATGTTTTATAAAGACTTATTTATGCAAGACACTGAAGATCCTCCTTCAGGTAAGCAAGACTGTGGTATCTACACATATCATGAATTTCTACCATCAAGAAATCATTGGCTGGTTCGTCTTCCCATGCTGTAAAACGACACCATGTCTGACAATCTTTTCCAACTTCGTACGGATATTTCTATGTAAACCTATAAACCTTCCTCTTGAATCACTCTATCTATTAACAAACCGCATCAAAATCTAGCATACATAGGGACCAGACAGCGTAAAGCGACTATATTATAAACTATGTAAGAAAACGACAAATGTTATTATCAGGCAGTCGCCGCAGTGGTCTAGTGGTCCAGGCGTTACACTTGACTGTGTCAGGTCCCGAGTCGGGCAATAAAAAGAAAATATAGTTTTTCCAATTTTCTAATAAAAAAAACGTTGCTCGGGATTGCAATCTGCCTGGCTGGCGAAAGGCTTGCCTTTTATCACATTGTGGGACTTATTGTCTTCGGCTAGTCCTGGGTGTCCTGGTTTTGCCTCTACCTACCTTTTCTGGGATATGGGCGTGAAGATACTTACTTACTTTGCAGTTGTTTGGAGGATGAAGTGATCTGTTTAATCGAACACATCCACATCCAATCTGATGACCGTCTCTTGTACTATACAAACTTCACTTATTGAATATTGCAATTTAGAAAGTTTCAAGGAAATCGTACCTTAATAGTTTGAGGTTATAACATGAAATCCTTTAACATTTATCACATGACCTTGATAAAATACGTATTTCGGTGACGTAATTACGTAGTATACTCGTTAACAAACAATAGTAAAATTGTAAAGCTTCGATCTATAATCCCTATATTGTAGAGTTTAAGGGCCTCTTTCACCATCCTCAAGTAAAGTGTCGATTTATTACTTGCTGCTCATAGCTACTCGGCTAATAAAAGTTCCGAGTAATTTGCTTCAGTTTCACCAACGAAAGCAAAAACAAAAGTCAATTAACAACTTGCCACTTAAGTGGTGATTAAAGGAATGAGTGTACGAAAGGAATGTTTTTTCCTACTAACACCATTGTCATTACTGTCAAAAACATCAGACGTCAAAAGATTTGTCTAGATTTTGACGTACGACAGTGCGCACCGCAAAGTGGGCATTAATTTAATTTATAAACGTAAAATTTAAGACGTACGTGTGAAGTTTTCACACGTACGTCTTAAATTTTTTAAAGTACTGATTATTTTGTTTAAATAATTTACAGGACGATAAAAAAAGTATCTTCACGCCCATATCACCGACGAGATAGGCAGGAGATAGGGACAACTTTAATCACCACTTATGTGGCAAGTTGTTAATTGAAACTTTGCTTTTGTTGGTGAAACTGAAGCAAATACTCGGAACTTTTAGTAGCCGAGTAGCAATGAGCGGCAAGTAATAAATCGACACTTTACTTGAGGATGGTGAAAGAAGCCCTCAAAGTGGCAAGTTAGTTACGGGCCAGTTTATGAGGTGGTTAACGCTACTCGGATATGATGAAATGCGATCGTGGATTACTTGTCACATTAATCGACGAGTAGCTTACGTGGAGCTTTACTTGAAGATGGTGAAAGACGCTCTAAGTATCATTAATTAGTCAAATCTTTACGTACTTCTTTATTTATTTTTTATCGCCGCGTTGGTCGAGAGGCTAGCGTACACGCCTAGCTATATCGAAAAATCGCGAGGCTCCGGTTCAATTCCCGACGGGGGCAGGCATTTGTGTGATGAATATTTAGTTGTCTACATTTCCGGGTTTGGTTGTTTATTAAATTTATTCTGGTATCTATTAAAGTATTTCTATGTATTAGAATCGTTGGCTAACAACCATAACACAAGCACATAATTTGTTTACTTTGGGGTTAGATTCAATTTGTGTAACTTGTCCAGGAATATATTATTATTTAGGTAGGTAGGTAAAAGCAGTCTTAGCTATGGACACTTTTTAGATAACACTTGTACTTTTCATTTCTCAAGACCAACTACTTTGTTTCAAAACTTTTTAGTGCGCCATCTGTGATCTTTTATCTTTATCATCAATATATTTGTTTGTGTGTGTCAAATGCATGGTAGTGTGCGTAATGTTTTATTGATTGATTTAATGTACTTTATGAGCATTATTATTAAAAAATATTAGCGTCCTGCACTTCTCCTACACATAAACAATAAGTGTGCCAAATTTTATGCTCCTGCGTCAGCGTAATTTTTATAAAAAGGGGTCCAAAGTTTGGGCATCACGTATTAATATATAGATTTTCAATAACTGAGGATAAAAACATTTCCAATATCTCTTTTCAGTAAGATTGCATCTTTGTGAAGTAGGCGTTATATAGTGAAATCGAAGTAAACCCACCTTCACCCTGTTGTTGTTGCTTTGTGCAGAGATAAACTTAAGTTTAGATTTCCCAGAAATGCTACAGAGCAGAGGAGCTAAACATTTCACTAGTTGCAACATACCTAATAGAAGCCCTCGTATTTGAATGAATATCTAATAAAAATAACTACGTTAACAAAAACCGACTTTAAAACTAAAAAGTACAAAATAATTAATATTTGATATTAATTATATACTACCTAATATTTATATGTGCTATTTACTAATTTGAAGTTGGTGCCAAGCCTTAAACTAATAGTTATATTATAAGTAAGTATTAAATTGGCTTGATACCGACTTCAAACCTTTAAGTAAATAGCACGTATAATAATAGGTATATAATTAATGTTAAATATTTTTTACTTTTTAACTTTGAAGTCGCTTTTTATTAACGTAGTTATTTTTATTTAATATTTTTTAGTTTATTGCTGAAATGTTTTAATTTAATAAAAATAAACATCGGGATAGATAAAAGTAGATAAAAGTGCTCATAAAATAAAAACTAATGGGCTTACCTGAATCATATTTTTATGGGACAAATTAGAAACTATTGCGCATCAAACAAAAAAGAATTACGTTAATCGGTTCAGTCATCGGAGACGTCGATGTATGTACATACATAAAAATATATACCGGCCAAATTGAGAACCTCCTCGTGTTTTTGAACGCGGTTAAAAAAAGGTCATTTGCTAAGCGGAACTTTTGGAAATGCAAACGAACAAAGTGATAACAGGGCGGTGAAACACCATGGTCTTGGGCGGCTTAGACTTCAAACCTATCTCAGAATCTAGTATGTCTTACAAATTTTATGTTAACCACTAGACATTTACAAAATGGTAGTGACTGGTGCGCCTGAAGAAAACCACCGCTTGCATGCTCAAAACTTGATTATGTTATTTGTATCTTTCAAAAAGACAAGTAAATAAGAGTCTTTAAGCCCATTTGTATTTTATATCTTTGACTCAATATTTTCGAAAAAAAACTACGACCATATTTCCTTTCCATGGCACCAAAACTCAACTCAAAACATTAATTATTTATCTGTTTATTTGTTCATAAAATCAGTATGCAAGCTAGTTGACACATTTGCTGATGATGAAAGTATTATGTTCACGCCTGTATCCTTGAATTGGTTGGCACAGGTACAACCGCGGACACCGTAGCCGAAACACTACTTCGTCCCATATGTGGTGGGTGGTAAATTTATCTCCGGTTGGAATCAGAAAAGTAAATATCTCTACGGACGATATCTCTCAAGAGGTAGGTAGAGGTACATAACAATAACAAGGTACTACGACTAGCGGTATTTTAGTCTCACAATGTGATAGATTTCAAATCTTTCACCAGCCGGGTTATCCAAACCTCGAAATTTTAATAATAATAATAATATCTTTATTGTACACAAAACGTTATCACAAACACGAACATCAAGATAATACAATACAATGGGCGAGCTTATCTCCAGCAACAGAGATTTCTACCAGCTGACCCGTAAAAAGGAAAAACAGAAACAAACATAAACGTAGACAAGTGTAGATATACGATTTGATGACTATGAAATAATTAACCAAATAATAATAAATATATATAAACAAATATGTAAATATATACATAAACATATACATGAACATAAACCTACGTAGATAATGTACACATATATAAGTATACATAATTATATACATAACTAGAAATTCAAAGAAAAAACAGACGACGATTTAAAAAAATCAAATTTGTGAGAAATAGTGCTCTTTTAGTAGTTTCTTAAAGACAAATAATGTTTCACTGGCCCGAATTTTATCAGGTAAACCATTCCACAGCTTAACAGCACGAACAGTGAATGACTGAGAATAAAAAGCAGAGTTACTAACAGGGAAACGTAACAAGGTTTTAACATGAGGACGACAAGGAGTTTCAGTGGAATGTAGGAACCGAAAGGAATCACGGAGATAACTCGGGAAATGCGGATTAAAAATGGTCTTATATAAAAGACACAGTAGATGAAAATTACGACGTAAGCGTATAGGAAGCCATCCTAACTTAGCCCTGTAACTCGAGACACGATCAAATTTTTTGAGACCATAGAGAAATCTAATGCAAAGATTTTGAAGTCTTTCTAATTTGTTAAGCAGTTCTTCAGTAGCGTCAAGAAAACATGTGTCGGCATAATCTATAATAGGAAAAATAAAGGTATGTATAAGCGAAATTTTCGTTGTAAGGGGAAGGAAATTTTGGAGGAGCTTAAGAGAATAAAAAGCATGATGAATCTTTTTACATATATTGTTAACATGGAGATTCCAAGAGAAATCGGAGGTAAAATTTA
>NJDC01003650.1:7559-18830 GCA_002245475.1 Calephelis virginiensis
TTTTTACACCTGGTCGAAGACTTTTTTTAATCTTTTATCTATCGATAAAAAACCCTGCGGTGATTTGGGATTGCAATGTTACTGCAGATCGTGTCTCTGTGTGTGTGTGTTTTATTATGAATATTTCGATTGTTTGATCATTTAATTTATTTTTGGACAAAAGCGTAATTTTTAATAATCAATAACTTTGACCTATAACATGTGTCAGGGGCTTAATTTAGTTTATTTTTTTTTTATTTTTAGAATTATGTTTTTATAAACTACCCACTTATTTTTTCTTTTGTGTGTATACATAGTTTTCTTTATCCATTTTAGTTTAAATTTAATATAAAAGTATATTGTAAAGTTTAGATAATAATTAAATGTTTTTTTTTAAGTTATTATTCTTTACATTGATAGGTAGTGAACTGAATGTTTTTTTTAAAAGATACTTTTGTATCCAAAAAAATGAAAACAAACTTGGAACAGAATAGGTTACTTTTAATTATACCTTAAAACTCAGCACAGAAAACTATGATCTACTACAAGTACCCAATCGATAATGCTACCTTCCTGCGTAATATCACACATTTGCTCAACCAATAATGATGAAATTTAAAACGCGGATACTCAATGACTTATAGACTAACTGCAGAGTGCTTATGTAGACACCTGTTGACTATTTTCCTTAAGGTGTTAAAAGTCTAAACATGAATTTGTAATTCACTACCAAGATCTGTGTCACAATATTTTTATAAATCTTCACGCGAAGTCCCTTACATGGTAGGCAGCAAGTACCGAGTGGTAAATTTCACAATATTTGCAGACCTACCTGGCTTCCTCAGCATTCATAACCCTTTTTATACAAATACACCGGTTTCGGAGACTCTTAACACCACTTTCGAATGTACCCTGAGCGTTTTTTTTGTGTAAAATCTTCTAAACCAGAGTTAAGTCGTGCAAACAAAGTCACAGGCTGTAGCTAGTAAGTATATGAAAAGAGAATACTTGTATGTAGTATGTATCCATGTAATATTACATACAGAGTCTCAACCCACCGTGCGAAAAAAATCACTTATTATTCATAACATTAAAACCGTAACGAACGCTGCCCAAACAAGTCACAGTTACCTCTGACCCCTCGCAAATGTAAAAAATGTCACCCTCAGGATTTTTTCAACCCTTTTATGCATATCCTGTGTCAGACCCGTACTGTATTACAAGTCAAATTTAAATAATTTATGTTCTAATGTTGGTCCGATGTTTGTTAGTGCTTTTAGTTTAAGCACGTTTGTGACATAAAAGAATTATGTGTCTGCATGCTGGTTGGTCTTCGTGAATGCATCTGTCGGGATGAGAAATTTTATAATAAAAAACGCAAACAGATTTCTTATAAAAATACGCTTTAAATAAATCGAAATATTCATCTGGGCATTTCCAAACTGATACTGATATCTCAAGTCTAACTTAACCGTAACAATAAGGAGCACTGACATTATGGTGGGATGAATACATAAAACAACAATGTTAAATATGAAACTAAACCTAGTATTTAAAAAATGGGTATACGCGCGTGGCAAGTTATACCTACTTAAAAAAATAACAAAAAAAATCTGAAACGTATAAATCGCACTTGAATATAACTAAATCAAGTGTATGAATGTAAAAACAGGTTTCTAAAGCAGGCGACTTCATGGTATTACGTTTGTATAACATATGCACGGCATCTTAAAATTTCGCTCTCCGCTGCAACTTCATAGTGTAACTTTTAAGTGACGGATATTAAAATTTCAATCTCATCATTTTTTCATAACGCGTTTAAGAAGTATAACTTCAAAAGAAATCAAGAAAGAAAAGAAATCAACTCGTACAGAATTTTAGCTTGTACCCAAAAAAATATTTGATAACTTCAAAAAAAAATAAAAAAAAATAATCAAACACGGATAAGATATAAAATTTAAATATCTCCAAAGCTAGATTGTCCATTTTTTAAAATATCTACTGTTGCGGGCGATGTAGTAGAAATATACAACAAATAAGCAGCAATAATAAAAAATAAAAAATAAAAAAATAAAAAGTCACTGACATTATATCGGCAGTAAAATATAAAATGTAAGGCATCCGCTTCAACATGTATAACTTGATTAATCATAACAATCAATTGTTCCAAAAGAAACAATACTCGAAATAATTATAATATTCGACTGAACTATAGCCAATTGACACATCGGTGTTCAAAAGTGAAAGGGATGAAGCCATTGTAGAGGCGGCATTGATCGTCGTATGTCTAAAGATCGTGTCATTCTCATTGTGGTGACGAAATCAAAGTCCTATAGGATTGTGGACAAATATCAAAATATTTGTTTCAAGGTTTATGGTACAGC
This sequence comes from Calephelis virginiensis, assembly GCA_002245475.1. NCBI lineage: Eukaryota > Metazoa > Arthropoda > Insecta > Lepidoptera > Riodinidae > Calephelis > Calephelis virginiensis. The sequence goes on from NJDC01003650.1 coordinate 9,923, forward strand.
AGATTTTCAAGTTTATGGTACAGCAGAACGAGTTCGCGAAGTTCAAAAATGAAATAACATTACAAATATAAAACAGTATGGAAACTAGGGCCAGTTGATAAAATACTTACCTTCAACTTTTTTGAGACAATAGGGTTATCATGTTTTTTTATTTCAATTCTGTTCTGTACTGAGCAAACAATCGAATTGTACCTACATAGCTTACAAATAAATAATTATATAAGTATGTTATTTCATGACGCTAACCGACGTTGACGAATACTCTAATGCCATTTTGAAAACGATTGCGGGAACAAATAACAGCACTCGTTGCTACAGCAACGCGAAAACCACTTGGGGGCAACATCCATGTACATGTTTGTATAAGTGAGCCGTTTTCGAACGTTTCCAGGTAGTTTTCATACTGCTTCATATTTGTACTGTGACGAAAAACACTAATACATTACATGCCAGTTTTTCGTTTCTAAAGTACCTACTGACGTAGTTGGCTGCTGAAATTTATTTTGAAGTAGATGTTTGATAAGCCAACAGTTATAGGAAAAGGATAGCAATAACTTGAATTTAGTTAAAGTAGGCACATAACAAAATGATCACCAATGCCGTAAATTTTGCATTCGAAAACATAAAAAAGCCAATAAATTAATTACAAATTAATCTCATGATGACAATTATCATATCTTACACACACACTCTTATAAACACTTGGGTTTTTCTGCTACACATATGTTACAGTATTGTAGGTATATACAAGTGTCACTTAATAAAAATACATAATCGAGTTCCACCAAATGCCGACGCTTAAAGTGTGAAACCTAACATAAAATTACCCCACCCGAAGTCAAAGACAAAGATTAGTTAAGTCATAAATTAATTTTAACTGAAATTACTTGGTTGTCGCTAGGCCCAGTTATGCGATAATGGGTCGTGATTTTTTATTGTTTCTACTCACCCCTTTTAATTTTTTGTTCATCAGTAGCCCTCTTTGATTTTTTACCGCTACATTGGCTGGATTTATGTCACTTTTTTCTAAATTATACACTTTTTATAACGTAATGAATATGCGGGAACCATTGTGTTTATGCAACTGTAAATTAATATAAACGAGTCACTATTACCACCTACTTTTTCGGGTGTTTTATTTCTTTGCTTGTCTTTTTATTGAGTTACCTTTATCCGAAATAAAAAATATTAATTTAGATATAGGGATGTAACGACCCTATCAATTGTTATTAGAACAATGTAATAATTTTAAATATCTGGATTATTTAATCAGACTAGGTGATTAGCATCCCTTGCAGGGATTGCCGTAACGTCGGTTCTTTTCACACTCCTCGTACCAAGAGAATGCAGCCTTTGCTTTAGTTAATCACGCTTAAGATTACATTATAAAGGTTTATAACGAAGAATCGTATCTTTTGTGTCTATAAACTATGTGTATCCTACCATCGATAATACCGTCTGCTTGTTTTGCTGTTTATTCAATAAAGGAAATTATGAAAAAAAACTGTGAAATATTATATGTTGCGCTCATATTACTTAATTTTTATTCGTTTGCACTTAAATTATACTTATTTACTTAAGTAAATATTAGGCCATAAATACAACTATAAAAATGCAAGTATAAATTTTACTTTTAAAATGAAATATACTAATAAATTTGACTTATTTATAGTGTCTATTTCTACCTGCTTTTTCGGGCGTTTTGTATTTCTGCTCCTTTTCAAATATTACTACCGTTTTACAATTACTCGAAATAACAAAAATGTGAAATTAGATATAGCTAATATTTGGGCCTGAATTTGTGAAACAACATTTATGAAAGTATAAATTTCAATAAACAAGTCATATTTTTTTTCTTTTCAATGTAGATGGCTTCATGACAAGTTTAAATTTTTAATGTTTCCTGTGTCAAAGTCAAAGGGCTGATTTTACCGATCATGTTGAAAATTAGTAAAACTAAGTAAAGTGTAAACGAGTTCAATTATCGGCTGTGGTCCCGTTAATAAACGAATGCAAGTACTCTTTTAAAATTGACAAAATTCCCCATCCCACGAAAATCTATCACATAAAATAGTTTAATAATAAAATATTCACAATAACCAAAATTTCTTTGACAATAAACTTGACATGATTGAGACACTTGACAATAAATTGAACGTTTTTTTACGTTGGTCGCGTTCAAATTCAGAAATCCAGCCTTTATCTTGAAGTAAATGATTTTAACAAGGAAGTAAACCGCAAGCAACAGCTACTTCGATGTTTAATATTGGTATACTTATTCGTTTTGCACAAATTAATTAAATATGAATTATCAAAAGTTAAAATTGAAATGGCTATTTATTTTCGTTGAATATAAAACGAACAATATCTTCCGATCAGATGTATCTACCCACAGATCTACTTTTCAATAGGACACTGCGTGAGAAAACTAAAAAAAGTTGCTCGCATATAAAAAATGTACTTACCGAATTATTAAAAACCCTCCTAGATGTCCCTTATACAATGCACACCTTGATCTATCTGAGATGTGCTCTTAAAAAATGTGCATATGTTTTTATAAACACGCTACGAATCTCTCAGGATGTTGATAAAAAACTTAGGGGTAGTTTGAATTGTGGGCAGCGAGTCTCAAAGTTTTTACAGATATCTCATGTGTATAATTTTAGGAGCACATTTTTTATTTTGCTGTGGATATATTGAAAAAAATGTTTTTTTATTTATCCGTGATATCTGTGTTATAGTAGTTATTACAGTTGAAATGCAAAAATGACAGCAAATATGTTTTTTATAACATTGAACGTATTTTTACAAGGATAGGAGTAGTAAATTTGATTGTCGCCCTTAGATATCAAAGATGGTAACGATGAACGAGAACCTGAGGCTAGGATCCCCTACTCTCTACACAACTTGGGCGAACTATGTATCTATCTTATTTTATGGCAGTAAGAATGCGTAGAACAGTGGCACTAATCCTGGTGGTCAACAAACAATACAAACATTATTACAATATACATAGCTGAAAACAAAATATTTAGTCTAAATTGATTTATATTACACAGCGAAATAAAACCAGCACAGTATACGAGTGAAACATCCGAGGACTATCTACTCACCTATTTTATATCTTATAGGTATCTTCAATATCTTCACGCCCATATCCCCGAAGAGGTAGGCAGATGCACAACCAGGGCTCCCACGACTAGCCAAAGACATTAAGTCCCACAATGTGATAGGTGGAAAGCCTATCGCGAACCGGGCACATTTCCAATCCCAAGCAATATTTTTTTTAATTCGAAAATTGGAAAAAACATGTTTCTTTTTGTTGCCCGACCCTGGATTCGAACCCTAGACCTCATGCAGTCAAGTCCAACAGCTGAACCGCTAGACCAAAGAGGCGATTATTATAGGTAACTTAGTAAAATGTTTTATGACAAAAAAATAGTACTATATCATTTAGATAGCTTTTTTAAAGATACCAGTACTATCAAAAAAAAAACTTAACCTACCAAAAAAGTCTTGCTGAGCGTGTCTAAGACTTTGAGTAGCGCTGCCTTTGTCAAATAAATTCGATAGTTCCGGTAGCTATGGAGTGGATCACTGTAATTGTTCTCTCAAAAATTACTGTACAAATATGTTTTACTCGACTAGTGTTGTATTAGTTTATTTTTTGCAATTATTGACCAACATACAATATTTTTTGTCGCAGCTCATAGATTAAAAAAAACTACATCTAGTTATTCGTATAATGCTATTTAAACTGAATTTATTAATTTATTGGATTGTACATTTTTAGTTTATTTTTAGTATAGGAATGTAATAAACAATAATAAAGTGAACGGTGAGCTTATCTCTAACAAGAGACTATAGTGTAACTAAGCTGGAAAAGAGAAAAAAACGGACACTAAAAAAACAGTAAGCAAACTAAAGATCTCTTGAGCTATTTCTGATATACTTAAAATGGAATTAGTCGTTGTACCTATTGCACTTTAAGAAGTTTTTGAGTTTACTATGCAAAAATTGATTACTACTTCGGTACCTACTTAGGTTTCCAAATTGGCAGTTTGCAGCGGTGTCACGAGTCTTTAAGTACGTCGCACCTAGAGGTTGTAACATATTATTATAAGTGTTATAATAGACCTGTAACATTGAGACTTTGGACTAAATACAAAAAATATTTTTAATCTAATGGTGGCAGATTTTAGCATGTTCAAAAGAAAATCTGCTGATCTTAAGATGTGTCTGTCGCCTATAAATATCAAAGCTGTCGAAGGTACATTACGAGCTCAGCTTTTAGCCCAATTATATTAGTAAAATTTGTACTAAATATAAAGAAAAAATGAAAAAAAAATGTTCACCGACTAAAAAGTTGTAGGGTAAATTAAATATACTCTAAAATTCGGATAAAACCACTGCACAATTATAAGTAATTATAAAAACAACTGTAAATCGTCAAGATAATTATGATAACGCTGCAACAGTATATAAATCTTTCATACAAATATCCGCTCAAACTTTTGTCATCTCCCGTATTTGTTCTTACCGCTATGCTTCCTGTGATAGTTTTTTAAAGTTCCCACAGACATCCGCGTGTTTTTTATAGTTTTTTTCATGTAGATTAGAATTAACGGTAAAAATCTCCCCTAAGGATAGTTTAATTTATTTCTTTGCCTGCACAAAAGAAGATGCGGTCTCCCATTGTTTGTGAATGTCATGGTTAAAAAAAGTGCATGCGATACTGTTGTAAAAACGAAACTTGGAGATTTCATAAAGATCAATATAATCATCTGAGAGAGAATAATATTGAATTATTATGATTATTTTTACACTTTTGTTTTAAGATATATAGTAAGCGGTTGAAGATAAGATGCTACTGTCGCTTATAGACACCATGGATATTATTGGTTGATAGCTATATAATGATCGAGATTTGAAGCAACTAATACAAGCCTATCAGTTATTCTATCTTCCATCTCAAAACACGACAATGGTGAGCACTGATGTCATAGGGGCAGAACTAGGTAAGACGATAGAACCAAGTCAGCCAGGCTGCACTCTAATACTTGGTTATGACTGACTCCACTAGTCTTGTTTTGTTTTATGTTAATATTTACTAATTTGGGGAATAGCAAGACTAGAACAATGAATGAAAAGAGTAACACTACAATTATATATCACGTTGAGCTATATTTTTTTTCAATTTCCGTAGTATCTGGAAATCTTTGTTTGTTAACGTAACACAAAATGAGGCAACTTAATTTCTTTATTTGCATTAAAACTATGTAAAAAATGATAGATTCAAATTTATTGTTTGTTACTCTTTATAACCATAAATTTATTTGAAATAACTAAAGTTATTAATAATTAAATATTTAAAAATAATTTAAAATTTATTTATTACAAAATAAAAGTTAATACCTACCAACGTAATTATTGTATATATTTTCTTTCTTTAAGAATTTGTTGAAAATATGAAAATATATCGATTCAACCGAAATCAAAAGTCCAAAAAAATCAAGATGCATAAAATTTGAATAACTGTTATACGTTAAATTACAAAACCACTCCTCTGTTACATTTTTAACAAAAAATGGAGATAACGTGCATAAATCAGCAAGGTAATTATTTTTCAAGACAGCCGTGTTACGAGACTTTGTTTTTGCAAACAATGAAAAAACAAAAAAAAAATACAAAATCAAACCCCAAAGAGTTCTTCAATTTAACCCTCATTAGAATTTAAAAAAAAAACTAACGTGAGAATATTAAACTTGATATGCAAAAAGGTGATTGTGAATAACATAACAAAAAAAAATACAAAACTGGTATTTTGTTATGTGGGGAAAGACTGTTTAAAAAATCTTAAAGCGACTTGATCACCCCGGTTTATTTCGCCGAATCTGCCTTTCTGTCAGGTAGCTGGAAAAATTAGAGCATAGGCTTACCATCACTAGCACCGTGACATCTGGTGGTGGTGGTGACTAGGTGGTAGAGTTTCGGAGCGATTCGCTCGGATTGGACCTCCGCCTTACTTATTCTTGCCGTCATAATGGTAGTGCTTGTCTTTGACGTGTTCCGGTTCTAAGGATAAAATAGCCGGTAAATTTATTTTTGTTCGAGCAACATTACCACCTTTAGTTTCTCTGGGTGATGTAAATTTCTTACTTCGAGGTAATTCGTCTGCTTGTTTGCTTTCCAATACCATAAAAATATGTTGATTTACTGATAAACAACTAGCTGCTTACCCCAGACTTCGTCAGTTACAATATATTTTCACACACACTTTTATTCCCCCATTAAAGTTCTTTGCAGTTTTTTTGAAATGTGAAAGTTTCAATTGTGTTTGTGATCCCGGATATTTAACAATGAATTTCATAAAAATCGCTACAGCGGTTTAGCTTTGCAAGCGTAACACACAAGACCTACTTCCGCATTTGTAATATTGAGCATAGTATAATGTCGTCGCCTGCTTGTGTACCTATGTAAGAGCCTAGTTATTTAGTACCTACTTGACATTACATTTCACCAGCACAGTCAGTCAAAATAATGGTTGAAGCTTACAACAAGTCGTCCGGATTTGTATCACCAGTTCAACTTTTTCTGTCACCATAACGTATGTTTTTTTGGGATAAGACAACTGACAAGGATACGGATCTTCTGACAACCGTGTCCTATAGACACCCTAGATATTATAGGTGAGTCATGATTGTCCTGTGGCTGGGGTGTAGGGACTATTGTGTGACTCTACCAGCTGCCTTTGGACTAGAATATGACATAGACTTTATGGCAGCGGGCGATTTCTGCACAGCACTCTTCCACCATTTCTTCTTATTATATATTAGTACACTAAACTAACGTTTTTTTTTTGTATGTTTTGATGTCTCCGTTAAGAAATTCGACATTAATATTTCTGGTGTAGGTAGGTGACGTGAATTATGTCTTTGCTTGCATATTGCCTAACTACAATTAAATAAAGTTTACAGTGTTTTTTTATCTATTAAAGCAATCCTATTAATGTTATAAATGCGAAAGTTTTTTTGTTTGTTGCTCCTGAACGCAAAAACTGTTTAACTGACTTTTATGAAATTTGGTACATACATAGACCGTAACTTGGATGTGTTAACATAGGATAGTTTTAATCCCGAAACAATATTCCTGTGGAACCACGCGGACCACGCCGTTGACAACAGCTAGTTTTCCATAAAATGTATTCCCATCTCTTAATAATCTAATATAAGTATGTATGTACAAAAATGACTAAGCGCTTCCCCTTTAACGTGTTAAGATATCGGGATAAAATCTAGCATAAGTTCTTTACAGACGTTTAAACGTTTCCTATGCAATATATATTAAATTAGGTTTACGCTTTTTGGTATGAAAATGAACCATACATACGAAATAACACGTTATTCCATTATCTAATTAGTAGTTGCATCTATATTAAGTGAATACCAGTTGACTTTCGTACTTGAAAAAAAATATTAATAAAAAAATGCAGTTCCGTCATTTGTAAATCTAAACAAAATGATGTATAGGTAACGTGCATAAATCAGCAAGGTAATTATTTTTTGAGACAGCCACGATGCAAGACTTTGTTATCGCAAACAATGAAACATCGGAAAAAACGACAAAAACACTAAAATCAAACCCCAAAGAGTTCTTCAATTTAACCCTCATTAAATATTTTTATAAAAAAATACTAACGTGAGAATATTAAACTGGATATGCAAAAACTGGCTGCAACATTCTATGACCGTTATATTTGCATATTTTTTTATTCGAAATTCAAATTTTTTTACCATCCAGTAAGATTTTGACACCATATAATTAAAAAAGAGACGGCTTCCGTGGGCCTCTGAGAGCTTTTATCTATGGGTCAGGTAAGGTGCACGAGAAGGATAGGACAATAAACTCCGGATTTCCTCTCTCTAATACAAGGACCAACCTTTGCCTCACGTGCAGATTTTGAATACAATCCGATTTTCCGTAGGCGTGATTGATTTAGGAGATAGTCATACTTCTTGTAAATCGATTTAATATTGATTGTTATATCCGATTACTTTTATCGATTCAAATTAGCTTTTATATTAAAGCATATCTAACTGTGTACTTAGTATTGTTTGGATTTTTCATTAGAATTACGTTGTCGGTTATGTAATTACCTTAAAACTTATAAAGTATTTATTTTTAAGGAAGGTACTAGAAGGGCTGAAGTAAATACTGAATACTATTTCTAATTTTTGGGATACCTAAATAAATACCTACATTATAATATCATCTATCATCCTAAGTAAATACCTACATTATAATATCATCTACATTTTACATATATTACTATTTACAACAAGCGATGTTTTTATTTTCACCAAAGAAATGAATTATGAATTATTTTATTTTATTAATAATTAGCTTATGAATGAGATAATACTTTATGGTGAACCGGTAAAAAAATCATACATTATTACTAACCAACCCGGTAAACTTCGTGTCGCTTGACTTTAACAGCTACAGTTTGTATTGATAAAAGCATTGTTTCTACCATTTTCCCAGAATTTTCCCGGGTTTTCTTGTCATAAAAGCCTCTTGACAATAATTACTACACCAAAAAAATAGTCCATCCGTTCAGGCGTGATGCGATAATAACGCAAAATGGGGATTCATATTTATATGTTACATAGATAGATAGTGAAAATTTATGAATTTTAAGCATAAGCTTATTATGTATTTTAAGCAAATGAATATATTTACGCCTGTACCATACCGTAGTTACACGTACCAGTAGGTACCTACTGTTAGTTAGTCCCACAATTCAATGTGATGAATCGCCAACCTTCTCTAATTCCGGGCAACATTGTTTGCATTAAAAAATGTAAACACTATTTGAACCTATGTAAGGTGACAATATTTTCGTTTG
>NJDC01003651.1:22396-39621 GCA_002245475.1 Calephelis virginiensis
TCTTCGGGGATATGGGCGTGAAGATACTTTTTTTTTTAATAAACATGGACTAATGAGCGAGTAAGTTAAGTAGATAATATAGTCAGTATCATATTGTAATAAACACTATAATACCAGGTTGGGCCTTGGAGTAATTTTCTAATTTAATTTTTATGTTTATATTGTTACAACTTACCAGTTTTTGTTTGGTGTAGAAAACAGTTTTGCAAAAGATTTCTACATCTAACACAACATTTGCAAACACTGAGGTTATTGTGACAAAGGCAGTGGAATATATCCAATGGTTTTAATACTCTATCGCCTAGACCAGGAGCTCACAGCCAGGGGGCGTATAAAGGTGTCGAGGTTAACGGAAATCATTTTACAAAAAAAAACGTAAAAATTATGATATTGAATCAAAACGACATAAGATTATAATTAATTTATACGCGTAAAAATGTGACAGTATTAAATTCACTTATTCTTATTTAACATAAAACATTTCAATTAGTTTAGAATTTTAATTGACTGAGTGAGCGAAGTGAGTGAGGCTTACCGTCACTAGCACCGTGACATCAAAGGTAGTAGAGTTTCGCAGAGCCTGAATTGGACCACCGCCTTACCCATTCCTGCCGCTATAACGTCAATGCTTGCCGATGACGTGTTCCGGCACAGAGGGTAAGGTAGCCGAAAAACTTACATTTGATCGAGACCTTGCATCCTGGCCTCATGTTGGAAACGCAAAATTACCAAATTTGTTTTCTAAAGGCGGCTTGATTTCCTTATCATCAGGATACCCGTCTGCTTGTTTTTCTTCCGATATCATAAAAAAAAATTATAGGTACTTCTAAACTTATACGGTTTAAAAACCTTTTCGTCCTTTCTGAAATACTGCTGGTTTTACGAATTTCCGTGGTTGACGGTGATCACTCATCATCAGCTGACCAAGCTCGTCTAATGGTTGACCTGGAATCCTCATTTTAAAGAGTATCCTAAGGGTGCCTCCCTTAGGATACTCTTTAAAACGGTCAGCTTGTTTAAAAAAAACAGTATCTTCACGCCCATCCCCGAAGACGTAGAAAAAGTTACAACCAAGGCACCCACGACTAGCCGAAGATACTAAGTCCCACAATTTGAAAGGTGATCAGCCTATTGCAAACCGGGCACATATCCAATCCCGGGCAACATTATTTTTAATAGAAAATTGAAAATACTCATTTTCAATGTATTTTTGTTGCCCGACCCAGTTATTTAATCCCTCAAGACCAAGGACCTCAAGAGGTCAAGTCCGACGCTGGACTACTAGACCACACAGTACAACAACAGTAAAATAATAAAATAAAAAATGTTCACAAGCTCTTCAACTATAAAACGCGACTCTTGTAAAATTGCGATTCTCGAGAGCTACACCGCGTACAATCCTCGATAATGCTAGATATTTTATAGATCGGTGTGATAAAGAATGTTGCTAGAATTTATACGTTGAGAATATTGAAGAACGTCTATATTGGTGCCTTCTTAAAAGAGCTGTGTAAGCTTTTACTAGGTGGAAAAGTTTTCCTACACGAGAGTTTGTTGTGTAGGCTACATTTATATTCCATTTTTGTAGAGTAGCTTGTCAGTTATAAAAGGTGCTTCACTTCCCAGTTTTGATTGGCAACGCGCCTTTGATAGTATACTTTCTTTTACCATAAGTAAATCGCTTCTGAGTTCTAGCGGTTCAGTTGTTGGATTTGACTGCATGAGGTCCCGGGTTCGATTCCCGGGTCGGGCACCAATAAGAAAATTGGGTTTTTGCAATTTTCTAATAAAAAACTGTTGCTCAGGATTGGCGATAGGCTTGCCACCTATCACATTGTGGGACTTAGTGTCGTCGGCTAGTCGTGGGTTCCCCGGTTGTGCCTCTGCCTAACTCTTTCGGGATATGGGCGTGAAGATACTTTTTTTCTTAATTGCTTTTTTATTTGACTACCTTCAATGATATAACGGTTATACGTTCTTATACCATCTGAAAATTGTTTCTTTTGCCTTTCAATGTAAAAAGAAATGAAACTGCCAATGGCGGATCGGTAAACCCTTGAAGGGTTTCGATAATTTTTTTTGCCATTATTAAGGTAGTTTTTTTATGTTTGCCAAATTAACAAATTCGTTTTGACGTGTTTTTGACAATATGTTAGACATATCTTTAAAAAGGCTGACAGCACCTTATTTGAATATGCTTCCGTAAAATGTTTTTATATATTAATTAGATTTTTCATTTTCTTACTTTTTAAAGTCCCTTAATTTTATTTACACACATATAAACACACGTACTACTACATAGATATCTTTAATTTAAATTTTATTGCCATCCTTCTAAAAGTTTTTGAGGTAGTAGAACTCAATAATGACTAAATTAATATGGGATAACCTCGGAATCATGACTAATGTTTCTAAAAGAGATCTATCACATTCGGCTGAGTAAAACATAACAAACGCACAAAAAAACATCGGTTGTACAAAATATCGAAGAACATATTTTGATCATATTTATGTATCTGGAATATTGAGATAAGTTGTATGTAATATGTTGAATATTCTAGTAGTACGCTCGCTAAGCCAATTTATATCAAATTGTCTTAGAAATACTTCAAGTACGTAAAGTTACCTACTTATGCCACCATAAAAGTGTCACCTCTGTGGTCTAGCGGCTTGGCGTTGGACTTGACTTCTAGAGATCCCGGGTTCAATCCAGTCCGACAACCAAAAAAAATAGAAAATGTATACTTTCTAAAAAAATAATGTTGCCCAGGATTGGATATGTGCCCGGTTGGCGATAGGCTTGCCACCTATCACATTGTGGGACATACGGCCAATATTAATAACCTATCTAAAATTAGAGATCGTTCTATTTTAGATCAGTTGCCAGGTAACTGCTGTTATTTTTCAATAATTAACAACAACATCTTAGCAACAAAACCCTGGAAGGCCTATCTTCATCTGTAGATAGGTTTTCAATGCTGGCCGTTAGTATCTTCGGCTAGTCGTGAGTGCCCAGGATGAATTTGAAGATACTTTTTTTTTATATTAGTGTCATTTTCCGATCCGGAAAGCATAGTGATTGATTGTGGCCTAACGCTCCGGCCACAAGATAGCGGAGCACCTATAACATCTATAGTGTGTACAGACCACGAGTGTCGTATCAAGAACTGCGTGTTTGTTTGCTGTCTTGTCGTGTAAAATAAAAAAATTAGAAATATTAAAAACCTGTAGAAGGCGGAACACTGAAAATGTTAATACGACAATAAAAAGTACTAAATGTTTTCCTCGACTACACCCAGGTGTTAAAATTGATCCCACAGGATCACTCTTGCACCTTTAAACTATCGCAACACACAAAAATAATACCATAAAATCGCCCCATCGTTGCAACGTAAAAAAGGACAAATCACCATCCCCGGAGAACAAAATGGTAACTGTCATTATCTTAGTGTTAGTGATATATTATGTTTTAAATGTGTTTAGGTATTTGTGGTTGGAGCGAGGGTTTTTAAATTTTCATGAGTTTATTTTACAAATAGCACTCAACGATATACGTTACGTTTTTATAACACGTACGTGTAAACCCCAACAGCAAAAAAGTGGAGTGTTAACTTTTGTCAACTTTTCAACGGATGGTTTTTTAGCGGATTTTTGTATGAATTTATATTCTTAGCTCCATTAGGTTTTGTTGGGAGTTCTTGATTTTTCTAGATTTCTTGTTGCAATGTATTTTTGATCAAGGTCAAGTTAATTAAGAATCAAATTATAATTGACATTATAGAACTTAGAAGTTGACTAATTTCTTATTTATTAAAAGATTTTTTTGAGAAAGACGCAATTTTCTCAAATACACTTTGAACATCCAAAATAAATCTTTTATTCAACCTGTCATCAATCAGTCTACGCTCGAGTATATAAAGATCAATAGACGATTACATTATTTCTATTTTGCTATATATTTTGCGTTTTTATTTTATCACTTTACTACACTCTGGGAACTGCGAAATATGTATATGTATAATTATTATTTGACAGTCTTTACTCTTTGTCTACCCCGCAAGGGCCTTGGCGTTAAAGAATGTATGTATGTATATATATCATGACCAGATGTTTTAAGCGCTTCGTTTGTAACGCTACCACATATTGAAACTATTCCTCAATTACTATTAGTTTGCAATGGTAAAAAGATTTTTAAATTCGACTGACAATTTTATTTACCATTACATTATTCTTAACAAAATACATTAACAAAAAAGAGATTTTAGAAAATTGTTTCGCAGCTTGCCCTTGTTCAGATCCACTGCCTTATTTATTCCTGCCACTTTATAATCACAGTGTTTAACACTATCGTACTTGACCATTTGTCGTACCGACGTACATTTTGTCGTACCACAGCCACAGAATAGCGTCGCACCTATAACATCTATGGAGTACGTGGAGTTGTTTCTTATCTTCAGGAAAGCCATTTTCTATTGATTATCTTATCCCATAAAAACATTTTTGACTTAAAAGTAGGTATAAGTAAAGTAAATGTTGGTGTTAAAATGAGAAAAGGCATGCTCCGCTGGTTCGAACATGTGGAAAGAATGACAGATGAAAGATTGACAAAACAGATGTACAATGAGAATGTGCATGGATGTAAATGAAATAAAATGAAATGAAATTTATTTATTTGCGGAATATGTGTGTTTAAAAGTTGTTACAGAATACTTATTCATACCAACATATTCTACCACATTGTAGGTACCCGGGGAGACCTAGGTTGACATTTTACCATCAAATCGTTTTAGTGCTATCCGAAGGTTGAATCAGGATACTCGGAACCGGCGTGTTTGTATGAAAAATGTGGAGGAAGCTATACAGGTCTGCTAGGATTGTGAGGCACTCGATACGCACTGCCTACCTCGTAGGGGACTTGGTTTGAAGTTGGTCCGGGCTCCATTGCAGAATAGGCAAACTGCCTTCGAGCCAGGCAGCTCATAAAAGGCGAGCTTAGGCTCACCTTCACTAACACCGTGACATCTGACTAGATGGTACAGTTAGCAATGAGACCTGACTGGTACTACCGCTTTACCTATTCCTGCTGACATAACGTCAGTACTTGCCTTTGATGTGTTCTGTTTCGGAGGGAAAAGTAGACTGTTAACTTACTTTTGCTCTATGCCTAACATCCCGGCCTCAGGTTGACAACGCAATATTACCTGTGGTATCTCTAGATGGCGTGAACTTCTTACCTTCAGGAAAGCCGTCTGCTTGTTTGCCTTCTTACATAACATAAAACGGCTTAGGTGCCCTAGTTGTGCCTCTGCTTACCTCTCCAGGGATATGGGCGTGAAGATACTTTTTTCTTAAATTAGTATGTTAGTAGATATAACGTTTCCATTCATCTCGAAGCCCTTGTGTTACATTAACTTAACCCAATGTTTGTATAATGTATTACGGCCAGTAAACTAATCAACTTGCACACTAACACAGTTTGAGTAATCATGTTGACTCGCTTACAATTATGAGGCTGATTCTGTCACGAACGATCTAATTTCAGGGAACACCAAATCTACATATTAAAAGGCACCCTCCGCATTCTAGTGGGCACATTGAGGCTTCCCATCTCAAGAATCTTATTAAGACGTTTTTACAATTATGATTAAATTTTGCAGCCAGTTTTACGGATTTGCGTTCAAATGTTTATTTGATATTGCGCAATATGAACATTATTCAATTATTACAAATAAATTGAAAATTATTTAATTAATTGTGAATAAAATCCATTTTAAATCAACATAAACTTAAAAAGAAACACGTTTAATTTTGCAAATTGAAAATGTTTGGTTACAAAAACAAAACTACAGGTTGCATTTCGAGAGTGCAACCTGTCGTTAGAAGCCGGTAAAAGTGAAAACTTGAATATTAACGTTGTGCATTTTTGATATTTTGGAATGGTTAGGAAATAATTTTGAACGAATTGCTTTAATTATCAGTATGAAAGTTCTATCATTTATGTGATAGAATACAATATTCATTTATTGCGCTATCGTATACAAACATGACAAAACGAACATTCGCGCAAACGCCCTGCGCCGTCTTACGAATTTTCGTCTTATGACATTTCAGATCACGTGTTCTGACGCGAGGTTAGAAATTCAAAAAAAATCTATCCATTCCAAAAAAATATGTTTTCACTTCAGCAAGTTTACTATTGCTTAAGTTAACTATTGCTATTTTTAATCTAAATTGTTACTGACAAGTTGAATTCAAAATTGTAGTAATTATAATTATTTTTTAAGATTTTGTTTAAACCAATTTTTTGGTGGAAGTTTACATGATATATTTTATCAAATATTTATAATATTTTTTTTTAATTTTATTATTAATTTGGTTGAGAAGTTAAAAACATTTTACGACTTTGGAAGTGTCTCTCGCACAAACAAAGACTGTGATATTAGAAACCGTAATACCATTTTTGAAGGCTTATCCATGAATACTAACTAATACTCGTATAAGTTTGATGAAAAATAATTTAGTTACAGTTGTAACTATGGCGAAACCTCAAAATTGTTTTTTTTCTAAATTTGACTGAAAATCTCTTTACTTATCAAGTTTCAATAGTATAGTTCTTATAGTTTCGAGAAAAGACAGACATAACGAAAATGTAAGTAACTATTTGGCTATGGTACCCTAAAAGCGGCAAACTAGCAGCAAGCTAAATAGATAAGCAAAATGTAAAATGTATAATTAATAGCAAGCAAAGTGAAAATTGTTTGATAAACATTTTGAAGCTAAATTCAAAAGTTAATATACTAACAGCTTGTAAAATGCGAAACTTATAAGTTATTGCAATCCAAATAAAAAAAAATTAACCAATAGCAATGCGAAATTTTAAGGCTTTGATTAACAGCAAGCAAAATGCAAAAGAAGTTAGTTTACATTTAAAATTATATCGTCTCTGTGGTCTAGCGGTTCGTCGTCGGACATGACTTCATGAGGTCCCGGGTCCAATCCCCTAGTTGGGCAAAAAAAAAATAGAAAACATGTATTTTCTATTTTTTAATAACCATTAGATTAGAGGTAATGAAAAAATGGTTGAAAATTTGAGTCTAAGATTTAGCAATGAATGAGTGACAGACAGAAAATCGCATCTATTACATTGCCCTGGTTTGATTTCTAATGTATCTTCACGCCCATATCCCCGGAGAGGTATTTGTACAACAGGGTACCCACGACTAGCTGAATACACTAAGACCCATAATGTGCTAGGTGGCAAGCCTATCTCTGTCCATGCACGTGTCAATAAAAACACATTTTTATAACAAATATGTTATAAACTAACTGACATAGCGAACTTCGTACCGCTTTATACCGTGGCTTCTGAGTCTATATAGTAAAAATTAGAATGTTGTTTTTCTTATTTTAACTGCAATTTTCGTGGTTTGTCTTTTGGAATAAACCTTTAACTCTAATTCACGCAACAAAAAAAGCAGTTACTGTAAAGTCGGTTTACTGAACGTGACAACGTCATGAGATCGGAGGCCGATTGTGCCTCTCTGTTGCTCGTTCCGCGCTCGCGCTTGCACTTCAAGCCTTAAATGGAACGTCTCAGAACGAGGTAACGCGGCATGAGTCATATTTTTTTGTGCGTGCAGCCGGCTCCATCGAATTATAAGACGTTGTCACGTCAAACAAGAAGGAGCGAAATTATTCCATCCGTGTTGGTATGACGCGATAACTACGGGATATTGGAAATCATTTTTATAGATATTCTAGCCGACCCGGCAAACTTCGTATCGCTTGACATTAACAGCTACTACATAATATTTGATGCTCCATAGCGCAGACACAATATTCGAAAGTCAATGACAACTTACTGACAACAACTTCATCAAAATCACTCCAGTCATTGAGGAGTTCAGTGACATACACACGCACACAAGAAATATATATATTATAAACTACCAATATTATAAACGAGAAAGTTTCTGAGTATGTATCTATAGATGTTTTTTACACAGAATTGTGACCTGGATTAACATATAGACTATTTTTAATCCTGACCCCACAACGGGTTCCTTTAAAAAACGCGGGCGAAGCCGCAGGCAACAGCTAGTATAAAGATAGTTTTGAATTTGAATGACTAAATTTGTATTCAGTACTACTATTTAAATTATGCGCTTCGGCTTTACATGTTTTACTCGTTTTACACTTTGTACTTTTATTTTTAAATTGGCTGACCTAATATAAATTTAAGCGAAATGAATAATTATGTGTATATACAGAATTCAAAATGCATTCTGATTTCCGAAGTTTGACGAATATAGCCGAAACGCGTAATTAAAATAGTACTACTGTACCTACTTAGCTGTTTGTTATCAAATTGAGATCTAAATCTGCATAGTAAGGGCTCTTAACATTTAAGTAGATACATCGGAATCTCCCATCTTAAGAATCTCATCAAAGGGCCTTAACATTGGAAGCCATTAAATTTTGTGGCTGCCTACCTTTACTGCATGAAAATGGTTTAACTAAGCATTTGTTTTTGGCTTTGTTTGCGAATTTAGCATCTTTTGGCAATTTCTGAATATACTCTTTGAGAATTACCATAATCGTTTCAGTGCGTTTTATCTTAAGATTGCTGAATACATTTTATATTGGATTTTAGTGAAGTGTCTTATGCAAATTATTTTATCTCTTAATTATATTTTCTCTTAATCAATAATAACAATACTACTGAGATAGCAGCAGCTGTTGAAACATATAGAAAATCTGCAGGTAAAATTAATAAATTTGACTGATTCCACTTTTATCTTTAGAAAAATATATCCCGGATCTTATCAAACCCGGTAACTTGTTGCTAATGCAATCAATTTGGCTAATATAAAATTAAATGGCAAATGCTGACGCTAGTGGCAAAAAAAAAGAAAGAAAGCAAATAAATATTTGTCTCTTTATTTACGTTACTTAGAATTAATTTACGAAATCACAATCCCTATGTTTGCTGAACTGTAGCTCCAATATTTGGATAATGTTTCTGTCGGCAAAGTAAGTGAATAACTGAATTATATTGACTTACACAGCTATAGGTAATCACTTAACAGAAATAGGATTTATTTTATGTTATCTTAATATATATAAATTACGTGTCACGTTGTTTGTCCGCGATAGACTCCTAAACTACTTAACCGATTTGAATAAAATTTGCACACCGTGTGCAGTTTGATCCAACTTGAAAGATAGGATAGCTTACATCTCAATTTATAATCAAAAAATTAACATCCGAGCGAAGCCGGAATAGGCAGCTATTACTATATATACACCTGCGTGGTCTAGCGGTCCGGTGTCGGACTTGACTTCTCGAGGTCTCGGGTTCGATCCCAGGGTCCGCGAACAAACAAAGTTAGAAATTGCGTATTTCTAATTACTCAAAAAAAAAATGTTGTCCGGGATTGGATATGTGCCCTGCTGGCACCTATCATATTGTGGCACTAAGTGTCTTTGGCTGCTTGTGGATGGCCTGGTTGTTCCCTATGCCTACCTCTTCGGAGATATAAGCGTGAAGATTTAAACTCAAAGTAAGCACATTATATACTGGTGGTATGAATGCTACGACGTCACTAATACACATAAGTACTTAAATACATACATGTACTCGTATATAAACACAAATTATGTACATATCTATTAAGTACGTAGAATAAATGTAATAAACCCTGTCGAGAATCGAACACGAAAATACCTGTAGCTGAAATAAAATAACAAATAATACCCATGCACAAATTATAAAATTTGTAACTAACCCAAAAGTAAGCAAATTATAAATTTATTTTCAAGATTTCTGCAAATTTTAAAGAATGAAAAATTTTCGTCCTAGACAGGATTTGAAAATGTACCCTTTCGTCTTAAGCCGACGAATGTTCTAACTATTTGAGCCACTTTCTTTAAATTTGTAGAAAACCCAACAAGTGCTGAAATAATAAAACAAACTTATTTTCAAGCTTTTGTTAGAAAATGATACAAATACAAATAATATGATTAAATACAGACTGGAAAAGATTTAATAGACACGAAAATACAGGAATCTGGACATGTTCATCAGACAAATCGAACTATCCGTGTGATTGGTCGATGATTTTTTACAAGTTTTATTTAACTTGCAATATCTAAACCATACAGTTAAAGCCAATAGAATGAGTCCAGATAAAATTTTTAATTTTGATTTTATAATATCTCAACTTCTAAAAAAATACATAAAGTAAAGTAGTACTTTTGTCTTGTACTTTAGTCGCCTCTGTGGTCTAGCGGTCCGGGTGTTGGACTTAACTGCATGAGGTCCCGGGTTCAAATCTCGGGTCGGCCAACAAAAAAAAATTGGATTTTCTAATAAAAAATTGTTGGTCGGGATTGGAAATGTGCCCGGTTGGCAATAGGCTTGCCACCTATCACATTGTGGGACTTAGTATCTTCGGCTAGTCGTGGGTGCCTTGGTTGTACCTCTGCCTACCTCTTCGGGGATATGGGCGTGAAGATATTAAAAAAATACATAATTTTAAAATTGTGATACAAAGTAGCTGATATGATGAGTAAGGTGGCTGGTCATAAGAGCTTATTGGTCATGGTGTTGGTCCGGGTCCACTGAATAGAGAAGAACATCCGCCTCTTTGCCAGACAGCAAAATGTAGTTCATCATTAACAAAACTATTGATGGTAAAGTGCTGTGCAGCTACTTGCCCGGGTAGGGATCCTTCGCCTTGAAGTCTGGACTATAACTCTCATATAAATACGAAGTTTTTTTATGTCAGAGGCCAGTGAACAAGTCCACGAGTCTCATGGTAGTAAGAGACAACCACAGTCTATAGACACCTTAGATGTTGTTGGTTACGCTGTCCTATAGCCAGTATATTAAGCTAGTTGTGAAAGTATATCGGCAACCCTAGCCTCCCAATCATAATATATCAGACTCGTTACAGTGGCAAGAATAGGTAAGTCCGTAGATCCAAACCCGGGCCAGTTGCTACATAGCACTTTGTCACCAGAGTTCTTATTGGTGATGACTCATGTCTATGTTCGCTTCTTACGAGCTGCTTCAGGAAGCAAATTGGTCTAAGAATTGAGAACGGTCTATTCTACTCAAAGGACCCGGACCAAAGCAGAGAGAAACATGTGAAATGAAATATTTTAGTAAGTAAGTATTTTCACGCCCATATCCCTGAAGAGGTAAGCAGAGGCACAACCATAGCATCCACGACTAGCCGAAGACACTAAGTCCCATAATGTGATAGGTGGCAAGCCTATCGTCAACCGGGTACATATCCAATCCCGAGCAACTTTTTTTTTATTAGGAAACTGGAAAAAAACTATTTTCTTTTTAATGCCCGACACTGGAATCGAACCCGGGACCTCATGCAGTCCAGCCTCACACCTGAACCGCTAGACCACAGAGGCGAAGTGTTTTAAGAGGTATTTTAATAAATTATTATTCTAAATGGCAGCAAATTGAGCCAACAAAAGTGGAACGTTTCGCTAAAACGCTGTTTTAATTTTATCTTAATATTATATCAAAGCTCCGGAAATTGCGTCATTAAGTTTAGTGCGGATGTTACTAGTAAAGAATTTTATCGTAAATGACTCAGCATTGACAGTGTACTTGTTAGCGTATTTATTTGTGTAACACGTGCCTAAATACCAGCTTAAGCTACATGTTTTGCTTGTGTAAATTATCTTTAGTTTAACAGTTTAGCAGCCAGCTTGGATTAGCACCACCAAGTTACCTATTCCATGACATCAGTTCCCGCTTGTTTCGTGTTCCATTCTGGAAGATAGTTTCATTGATTACACATGACTATATGATATTACGAATTAATAGCATCTTTTAAAAACAGTTTTTATCTAATCTTTTTATATCTTTTAATATTTAAAAAGTCTGTGCAATACGAAATAGTTTGCAAATTTTTGTAATGAGGCCAAAGTTAAATCAGTTCGTTTAAAATGAACTGATACTGTTCCAATAAGTTCTGTGGTGAAAAACCACGCTTCAGACACACTACTGCTCACCGTCGTGTTTCTTTCTGAAGGTTAGAGTAACCAAATCAATTATTCTTTTGGCCTATACACCAGTAACATCATTGGATAGCTATAATAAAATGTTTTCTCTTATGTTATGAGATCAGACTGCTCTAACTTGTAGCATTTGAAAAATATTAGTAAATTGCTATATGGAACACTTTGCAAAGTTTTGCAATGAAGCCAACGTTAAATCAGCGCTTTCGAAATGAAACCGCCAAAGCAACTGATGCTATTCAAATCTGGTTATCACCGTGCCACAGACAAACTTCTGTTCGTGACTGCACATTCCAATTTGAAAGTTGCTGAAGTTTTTGGAATAAATTAATAATAGCTGTTTAATTTTCTATGCAAATATTGTTGGTGCTTATGCTAAATTATGCTTTGAAACATTAAAGCTATGTTTTCAATACACATTTAATTACTGTTACAAACAGTTTGGATTGTGGATTAGAGTTTGTTGCTCTCCCGTAGGAACGTATTTGTTATGTGTATAAAAAGTACTGATATTTTTCCAAGGTTTAGTATTTATCCATGCAGCGATTTATCTATATATTAATACGTGATGCCTTTGGATTTGGAAAAATTTGGACCCCTTTTGGAAAACTTTGGAGCATTAAATTTAGCACATTTATAGTTAATGTGTAAGACAAGTGCAGAACGCTAATATTTTTCAATAGTAATGCTTATAAAGTACATCAAATCAATAAATAAAACATTACCCACACTACCATGCATTTGACACACAAAAACAAATAATAATATTGATGGGAACGATAAAAGATCATAGATGGCGCACTATAAAGATGGAAACAAAGTAGCTGAGATTAGTGATTTGAGTCTTGAGAAATGAAGATGACGTTCTTATCAACAAGATATTAAAATTCATTATGATCGAATTTCGACCAATGGGCAACCACTAGTTAAAATAATTAGTTATTTTGAGTTCAAAACAGTATAATATTTGCCATAATATACACTTAAATATTCACCATTTCGCATTTAAAACATTAGTTCTATAGTAAATTTTAGCAATGGGATGTAATTTCATTACCTGATTGTGGAACAATCTAGGAATAATTTAGTGGAATTATCTAGTAATAAGTTACTGGTTTATTCCACAAGTAGGTCATAGAGACAAGATTGTAGCACCTTGCAACCACTCTTCTTGATCAGTTCCAGTACCAATTTTTTTTCTCAGATGGTAGGTTACGTTTCAGTCTCATAACAAAGACACATCTTTACCGTCCCAAGAATCTATATGTGGCACATATTTTCTTTCATAAGGAGGTCTCCACGATAAATAAATATATACAGATGAACATTTAATAATGCCTCTTTTTGGAATAACTTGTACGATCATATTCATCTAATGGTAATACTTTAAATGAACATTACCATGATTTTTTTTACAAAGTTAACTAGCGGATTGCGGATTCGCACGTAAAATTTTTTTATCGTCTTTTATGCCAGTATTCGTTTATGTAAAATGTGAATATGAATATGTCGGAGAGAAAACACATCCTATCTACTGGCCGATACATGAGCCGCCGGGCTGGTAGCCCGGGAGCGTACAACATGTGGGCGTTTGGCCACTAAGGAACTTGGAAATTTTAGAACAAAGTCGTAACACGTGTTCCACTCGATTCTGATGTCCATACTCTATCAGTCAGTACTCTCGCACTAACAAGTAGCGTATGCCTATCCGTTGCCAAACAAACCATCGTGAACATAGGAATAAGCATTCCACTATGACAACAAAAGTAAACCCCCGAAGGGGAAGGGAAAGCTCCACCCCGCTCTTCCCGCGTGAGTGCCAACCAAATAATGCACCCCCCGAATGACCCACAACCCGGGCCCTGGATCATAATTGAATTAACAATTACGATCTAGAATTATCTCTTTGCCATCCTATGACAGGGAGAGAACATATTACCCGTGGCAACCTCCGTACTAGACGGCGGTCCGAACACTGCATGTTGTTTACAATGAATGCCTCACAAAGCATGCTCGCTTTGATTTATATAGCCGTAGCAGCCGATAAACAAGCTGATAAGACAACACCTGCAGGTGCACCTGCTACTGCACGTGGTGTTTACTTGAAGTCTTTGAATGCCAATCTATATTTTCGCTAGTTGCTACGTCAACTACTCGTATCTTATAACCACAATATCTAAGCCACGCATACGACCTTGCGACAAATATATATAAGTACCAGGAGAACCTAGGTTGATATTTTATGCCTAAATCGCCCTGGTATCTTCTTAACGCCAATATCCCTTATGTGATAGGTAGGATAGCAACACTATCGCTTATCGGCAGATATCCAATCTTAGGAAACATTATTTTTATTAGAAAATTAGAAATACGCACTTTCTATTTTTTATGTTGCCCGATCCGGAGATCGAACGCGGGACTTGAAGAAGTGCGGGGACGGACCACTAGACCACAAAAGCGATAAATCGCCCTGATGTTATCCGAAAGTTGGGTAGGTCTGCAATTATTGTAACCCTTGATATTCGATAGTGTCTGCTTACACAAGTCCTTTATGTCGGACAAATATATATAATATATGTACATATTTTCCTCGATTAATACTATGTCAATACAAGGAAGCTCTACAGTCAAAGTCAAATTTAGTATTTACCCCGTGTTGGTCAGGGCTCCTTTGCAGAATGGACCATCTGCCCTTCCTGCCAGGCAGCTCGTAAAAGGCGACTTTTTTTTCGCAGCGACTCACCCGGATTGGTACCACCGCTTTACGCGTTCCCGCTGCCATAACATCATGACATGTTCCGGTTCGAAGGGTAAAGCAGCTAGTAAATTAACTTTTACTCGACGTCTAACATCCCGGCCTAAGATTGGCAATGCACCTTTTAATTACCACCACACAATTACCACCTTTGCTGTCTCTAGGCGGCGTAAATTCCTTGCCATCAGTAAATCCGTCTTCTTGAATGCCTTCCAATATCATAACAAAACACATTTTTCTTAGTACTAACAAGAACGCTAGTGTCAACGAGTCCTTGTCTTAAAGTCTATCTTCTGAGTAATCTTAAAAGTAAATCGGTGGCTGAAAAAACCACAAAGCCTTCAATAACCGCGTTGTGCGTGCCGAGAATGAGAACATCTTTATAAAGTTATCGTTATTTGTGACGAAGAGGCGAATAATGTAGAGATGAAAGATGAAAATAAAAACATTGCCCTTTAAGCAACATTTTGTTCCTTTAAGCAACATTTTGTTTCATTGCCTAAGACATTTTGATAAGATTAGAAGACAAAGAAGTAAACGAATTTTTGGATGCCAAAAATTGAATAAATTATATATAAATATTTAATAAAAATACTTAATTAGTTGTCACTTATAAACAGATTTCGTATAAAAATTCGTAAAGGTGGTCTTATCAATAATAGCAATTGAAACAGTTTTGCGCATTGGCGCAATTACCTAATAGTTTTTTTACATGTCAAAAGTGTTGCTAACTTCACGGTTTTTACAACTTTACGGGTCTGCGTGGGCTAGCTAAGTGTTCAGCTCATCATAATTTAGATGGACTGCATTGTTCCCTAGAACGTCAGAAACAAGGGCTTTCTCCTGGGAGACCAAACCTTGACTTGGTGTTGGGCTCTGATTACTGGAGGGTTTGAGGTGTAGTGGCTCGCCGCTCGCCATTAGGTGCGTAAAAGAACTTAGTCACCGACACTGCGACTACAGTGCAGTGTTTGCTTATTCCATCCATATTGACTGTATGAATTAGAAATGAAAATTTTCTCTTTACAACCCACGTTTGCAAGTAAAGTTTAAAAAAAAATATTTGATTATTGGTCTAGTTAAAACTTATCACGACGGTTCAAATGTACTCAAACACAATGTTGGATCTTTTACGAGTATTCTTATCTTATTAGCACTTTAAAACTTAATTTTTGTCATCAGTTCAACTACAGTGTAAACTCTTTATAACGTTATCTTTTATAACGATAAACTCGCTATAAAGTAGAAGTGTACACAACTTGGTTGGTTTGCGTTAAAACTCATACATTAATACACTCTTTATAACAATACAGCCATTCTCTATTACGAAGAAATGTGTTCATATTTTAACAGTACATACATATTTATTGTCGGTATTATTGTTTATGTTATCTTATCAGGTAAGCTCCGAAACATCTGAGGTCGTAAGCGGTCGGTCTTGCTTTTGTTATTCTTAATTGCCTTGAACACGTGCAACATGACGCTTTGTTTTCTTGGGAGTGATGGTCTTCAACCAAGCATACACGGTACCTATCGTATTATCAGTCGTAAACCAACATTGAACGTGTTTACAAAAAAGTTTGTGTGATACGTGCGATTTAAAAAGGAGAAAAGAATAGTGACGTTGGAAGACGTTTTAAACTAAGTCAACCCCCATTTGGAAAAACAAAGAAACAATTCTGCAGGCGGCGCTGGAAGGAAACTCGTCTAAAAAATTAAGGAAGCCAAAATTCGAAAAATTGTATCAGGCAATGTTATGGTGGTTTCACAAGCAGCGCCAGAATAATGTACCCATTTCGGGGCCAATAGGATACATAAGATAATACAAAACAAGTACTGGCATAGCAAAAAACGTTAGACAAAGTTAAAGGACTACATGTGTAAATAACATGTGTACATACATATATACTTACATACATACATGTATATGCATATTTTATCTCAGACTTATTAGACATTATTGTAAATTTGGTTGGTTTATTTGTTCACTCCATATAACGATAACTCTCTATAACGATGAAAAATGCTCAGTCCTTTGAGTTTCGTTATTGAGAGTTTACACTGTATTTATTAATATTGTTTTAGCACTGATGAGTTTCACTGAAGAGTCATTATGTTATTTTTTCAAAGTAAGTATAACAGGATATTTTTTTTTTCAATTGCTAATACTTTAATAACATATTAATATATAAATTGAATTAATTTAAATTGCAAGAAGTTACTTAATTATACTAAAACCAGCTCAATAGGTAGAGAGCTGTTGTTTCAAGATTCATTTGAAAGCTAAAAGAACATTTACAAATTGACACAGTTAAATAAATCGCCTCTGTGGTCTAGCGGTCCGGGTGTTGGACTTGACTGCATGAGGTCCCGGGTTCGAATCCCGGGTCGACCAACAAAAAGAAAATTGGATTTTTCCAAT
>NJDC01003651.1:40166-53098 GCA_002245475.1 Calephelis virginiensis
TTGTTTTAGCACTGAAGAGTTTCACTGAAGAGTCATTATGTTATTTTTTCAAAGTAAGTATAACAGGATATTTTTTTTTCAATTGCTAATACTTTTTCACTATAATAACATAATAATATATAAATTGAATTAATTTAAATTGCAAGAAGTTACTTAAGTATACTAAAACCAGCTCAATAGGTAGAGAGCTGTTGTTTCAAGATTCATTTGAAAGCTAAAAGAACATTTACAAATTGACACAGTTAAATAAAACTTGTAAAAGTGAACGTTGAAAATGATCAGGAACATACAGCTGACAGCAATTTGCAGATACACCATTTTAAGTTCAACGAAGCTCAATTATTTTGAAACATTTAACTCATGCATACATCCCTTTTATTTGAAACCTAGCTTGAAGTTGCTAACGAGGAGAGATTGGCTCTTTGACAAATTGCTTTGGCCAAAGACTGTACGTACGTTGTGATGTGTCTCTAGTTAGCTTTAACAGTATGTGTAAAATATACACACATAGTTTATAGCTGACGAGTATAGTGCCACCAATGTATATGTTCAGTAGTTAAAATCAGAACTAAACAATTGTTTCGTCTATCATCATACTGCTGCCAGTTTCATAACTGGGCAGCGAAAATCAAATTTCCACACCTATATTTTTTTGAGGGTTTGTAATTATAATCGATATTTTCTAAGTAAAACTTTAATTTGTTTAGTTTAGTTTTAAATTTTTAGTAGTTTTAATTTTAAACGTTATACTAGCAACGCTGTTAACTGAACAGGTAAGTTTGTAGCACTGTACAGTTACATAACGTAGATAACAAATCATGGACTTATTTTTTTTAGTTTCTGGCATGGGCGTAAGTATTCGCCTTGAGTCAAGTTACTCAATTTAGTAAAATCGGGTTCGAATTATCCTATATATTACCATTTTCCCAGCTATGGAATATAACGTTCAAGTTTAATAAGTCCGAAGTTTACCAATTTAAAGGGAAATAAAAAGGGCATGCAATAATTTATAAACGTAATACCTATTAGTGTGTCATCGCGCCGGTCATTGAACTTGAACAAATAAATGCGGAATAAAAATAATTCTGCTTTTTTGTATTAATTCAATTTTGCCCAATCACAATTTCGAATATTAATTTAAAAAGACCTTGTGTATTCTTTATAAAAAGTGCACAATATAGATTTATCCCTCTGTGGTTTAGCGGTCCAGGTGTTGATCTGGACTTCATGAGGTCCCGAGTTCAATTCCTGGGTCGGGCAACAAATAAGAAAAATGTGGTTTTTCCTAATAAAAAAAAAACGTTGTTAGGGATTGGATATGTGCCCGGTTGGCGATAGGCTTGCCACCTATCATATTCTGGGACTTACTATGTTCGGCTAGTCGTAGGTGCCCTGATTGTGCCTCTGGTTAACTCTCCGGGAATATGGGCGTGAAGATACAATATAGATTTAAATAAATAAAACTTATGCCTTCATTGTATAAATATAACGATTCGTAGATAGGTAACAAGTATTGTTCTACAATCTCCAGCAACGTTACGTAGATGACAATTCAGGACTTTCAGTGACATAATAATATTCGTCATTTATACATTAGAAGGCAGTGACCAGATACTGTGGTTTCAGAAACTAAAGGATATTAATATTCGTTATTTATACATTAGAAGGCAGTGACCAGATACTGTGGTTTCCGTAATTAAGGATATTAATATTCGTCATTTATACATTAGAAGGCAGTGACCAGATACTGTGGTTTCAGTAACTACAGGATATTAATTATATTAGTTACAAGATGGTAGTAAAGATTTGTAGATCGTGTCTGACAGGTATTGTGTTACAGCTACTTAACGTAGATGGCATCTACATAGGCATACATAGATAACGTAGGCAGTGGTGTGAATAAATTATTATATTATTATTTTTAGTTCCTGACGCAAAAGTCTCTCTCTCTTTCTCTCTCTCTCTCTCTCTCTCTCTCTCTCTCTCTCTCTCTCTGGAGGATTTTATCATTTCGAAGCTGACGTAATCAATATGATTCTTGGCTATATCTTAATTTGGCCAGTGTTGGTTCGGGTTCCTTTGCAAAATAGACCATCTCCCTTCCCCAGGCAACTCGTAAAAGGCAAGCATAGGCTTACTGTAGCTAATACCGAGATAACTGACTAGGTGGTAGAATTTTGCAGCAACTGGGCTGGATTACCACCGCCTTATCTATTCCTGCAGCCACCCTTCGGGGGTAAGGTAGGCATTAAACTTAGTTAATTTGCTTGTTCTACTTAACTACTACTCGGGGCTTAACATCCCGGCCTCAGATTGGCTACTAATACCACCTTTGGTGTCTTTAGGCTGCGTAAATTTCTTACCATTAGGAAATTCGTTTTCTTGTTTGCCTTCCAATATCATAGAAGAAGGAACACGGGAAAACACCCGTTATAGCACCCGTTTTTATCCCCTGGGGCTAAAAATGTAATCGTTCAACGGCCAAACAAAGCCATAAACATTGTCTTATATAAAATAATGCTTGACGGTAAGCCTATGTTTGCCATTTACGAGCTGTCTATAATTAAAATATACTTACAAAAGAGATATTATATACTAAAAAACCTGCGATTACATATCACACAGTAAAATTTTGTAGTAAATAACAAAAAATCTGCTGCTTTTACAATATAAAGAACTTATTCGTATAGAAAAGTCAAATAAGAAGTTAAACTTGTATCGGAAACCTTTCCACTCTGCGCTTTCACATATAACGTAATTGGAAGCCTTTTTAATTGTGCACCCTGTATATAGGGCGAGCTTTCTTGAGCGGAAAGCTCAAAGTACTAGACTGACGCAAATTAAACTGTTTAGTAGAAAATTTAATTCTAGTTTTATTTATAAAACACCATTTACGGGATCTATCAGGTCTTTTAATTAGTCCTTAATTTCATTATTCTTTTTAATAAATAAAATATATTCACGCCCGTATCGCCGAAAAGTAGAGATGCAACCTTACTTTATAACTTATTGTCTTCAGCCAGTCGTAGGTGCCAGACTAGCTAAAGACACTAAGTACCAATTGAGGAAGTAAAGCAATGGACAACTGGGCATATCTCCCATCCCAGGCAATATTGTTTTTATTAGAAAATCGAGAAACACATTTTCTTTTTGTTGCTCCATCAAACCTGTTACCTCCCAGAGTCAATTCCAATACCGGTCCGCTAGACCACAGAGGCAGTAATAATGTTTAGCTAACTAGAATAAGCATCAACCCTGGTTTATGCTTATTCTAGTTGGTCGTATGGTCGACTATATTTTAGCTTACAAACTTATCCAACTTTCATTGGCGAGAGTGAGGATTTGCTTCCAATCAGGAATAGGTATTTGTGTTATATACATATTTGTAGGTATTTATGAGTCTGTGTGTACGTTTAATCAACCAGTTTAGTAGTTACAATATGCAATGTTGTTCAACATACAGAGTATTTGGCAAAATCTTCAGAAAACTGAAACTATGGACACTTGATAGAAAAAAAACATGCGCTTTTAGTATAACAATAAAAGAGACTTTAAAAAAATATCTTCACAACCGTTTCACCAATGAGGTAAGCACAGGTACAACCAGGGCACCCACGACTAGCTGATGACACTAAATCTTACAATATCCCACAATCCTAGGGAACAATATCCCACAGCATTGCCTGTGTGGTTAATGGTCCCACAGGAACATTTTTTCGGGATAAAAACTATCCTATGTGTCAATTTAAGTTACCCACTATGTGTGTTAAATTTCATGGAAATTGCTTCAGCAGTTTTTGCGTGAAGAAGTAACTAACAAACATACAAACTTTCGCTCTCATAATATTATTAGGAAGGATTAGGAGTAGGATTTGGAAAACACATTTCCTTTTTGCCATTACAGCACAGAGCTGAGGTAGTAACTTTCTGTTTTAATAAAATGATGAAATATCTTGGGCTTTCCAAAAGTTACCAAAATAAATAAAATAAATGTAAATAATGAAGCTTGCTATACTTTGATGTTATATTAAAAGCTTATTATAAAGCTTGCTATAATTAAAGTTTATAAGCTATCTAATTGGTGTCTTTTGGTAAACAGACATGCTGACGTGCTAAATATATTGAAGTCTGTGTACTCAAAATGCAATAGAAATAGTATTACAAAATGCAATACGTAGATGTAAATATTGTGTAGTAAGTAAGATCGCCATCATCGCCTTTGTGAATGCTGCTAGAGTAAAAGTAGGTAACTTCACGCCCAAATCCCCGAAGACAGAGGTAGGCAGAGGCACAACCAGGGCACCCACGACCAACCGAAGACACGAAGTTCCACAATGTGAATGGTGGCAAGCCTATCGCCAATTGGGCACAAATCCAATCCCGAGCAACATTTTTTTAAATTAGAAAATTGGAAAAACCAATTTTTTTTTGTGCCCGACCCGGGAATCGAACCCGGGACCTCATGCAGTCAAATTCAACACCTGGACCGCTAAACCACATATAAAAACTGCTGATATATGATCTTTATCAACGCTGTCCGAAATCTTTAAATAATTTATCCTATTAATATTATAAATTGGAAAGACCTATCTTATTCAAGTAAAGCTTAGTTGAATAAAATTATACAAAACACGAAACTTAAACATATTAAAACCAAAATTGAGTTGTCTGAATGCTGTATGTTTTTTTCATAGTGAAATTTCCACAAAGGTCAATTTATTTCGAAACATTTAAGCCATGCTTTATGCCCTAGCTTCAAGTTACTAACAAGGAAAGATTGGCTCTTTGACAAATTACCTTCACAAAAGAGACTGCATAGTCTGACGTGGATGAAGTTAGCTTTTATAGGATAATATCCGTGTAACCTACAGGTAGAGTGCTCGCCGAATAGGTCTGCGTCCGCCAAAAATTTTAACTATTTGGAAATTTTTCGATTGGAACCAGATACATTCGTAGATACAGATTGATTCGCCTCTGTGTCCTAGCGGTCCAGGTGTTGTACTTGACTTCATGAGGTCCTGGGTTCGATTCGCGGGTCGGGCATCAGAAAGAAATTAAATTATATGTCCGGAGTTGGCGCTAAATTTGCCTCCTGTCATATTGTGAAAAAAAATCGAGAGTTAAGCTAGCGTGGACCGTTTTTATTTCTATCGATCTCTAAACTCATCCGACTTCCGGTTTTCTATTTTGTTGTTGATTCTAGGCACTCAGAAAGCTGAGTTATGAGCAGCAACAAAATTTTCTTGTAAGTTTTATGAGAAAAAATCGAGAGTTAAGCTAGCCTGGACGGTTTTTATTTCTACCGATCTCTGAACTCATCTGACTTCCGGTTTTCTTTTTTGTTGCTGACTCTAGTCACTCAGAGGAGCCGAGCTATAAACAGCTACAAAATTATCTTGTAATTTTTATGAGACGAAATCGA
This sequence comes from Calephelis virginiensis, assembly GCA_002245475.1. Lineage (NCBI taxonomy): Eukaryota > Metazoa > Arthropoda > Insecta > Lepidoptera > Riodinidae > Calephelis > Calephelis virginiensis. The sequence continues at coordinate 45,589 of NJDC01003651.1, forward strand.
GATATTTTCAAATTTGACTTACCAAAAACAATAAGATTTTTAAATCTTTTTTATTTTCTTTCATACCGTCTTTCAGCGACAAATTTACCCGTATTAATTCGATTACCATTCTTTTTTACGTTTTCACGCTATCTTAACATAGAGGTAGTATTTTTGCCGATTTTTCGTGAACGGTTTGAGCAACAAAATCGATGTTATAGCAACTAATTAGCAACAAATTTTGGTGGCTTTTTTTCATTTTCGCTGATTTTACACTGCTAGTTTTTTAGACCTACATTATGAGACTTGAGTGTCGACTAGTCGTGGGTGTCTTGTTTGTGCCTCTGATTACCTTTTCGGGGATACAAGGAAATTAGATGCAAAGGTATTTTTGGAAAAAATAATTGTTTCATTCTATAAATAATAAGTCACTGTTTTATTTGCAAGACCTAACATAATAAATATAGATTTTAATTTCCGAAAAATTCCGAGAAATAAGTTTTATGTAATTTTTTTTTATGTTTAACTTAAAAATGGCTATACCGTAGCCGTTTATAACACTTATGTATGTCAATATTAGCATCACTCTCCTTTGCGCGTAAACTTATCTGGCATGCTCTAGTTATAGGTTTCTCTATTATGGTTTACTTTAAAGGTGAAGTTGTAAAAACCACGAGGTTAGCAACACATTAGTCATTCCAAAAAATATATATTCTACTAGTCGATCTGGCGAACCTCGCAACGCTTGAATTCAACGGCTACTAACAGTCTGTATAGAAAAACATATTTTTTTTTGTTTGTCTTACTTGACCTGCAATTTTCACACATTTTTATTTTAAGAAAAACCTTCTCCTGAACAGACGGCCTCCTGGATAGACTAACAGCAAAAAAAGATTTAGCAAAGTTGGTAAATCTATTCAGGCATGATGCAGGGTCTCTAGATAATAAAAGTATACTGAGCCGTGCTAACTATCGCACGTAAGTTGCGGACATGGTCTTAAGCGTTCGGACGTCCCAATGATATCTAGAATGGATGTTTATGCTAGCCGTAGCGTCCGTGGACGGGACGTGCACACTTAGCGTATACATATTATCCTTGTACTCTAAAAACATTTTTTATGATATTGGTAGGCAAGCAAGCAGACGGATTTCATGATGGTAAGATATCACGCCACCTGGAGACACCAAACGCTTTCGTAAGTAAAAAAAAAATAAACTACACATGTCGTTCGTGAACGTTTATGGCTGACAAAACCATCCATCGCCCCAGGTATCTTTCGGACATCCGAACGTTCAAGGTCACGTCCGTGACTTACGTCCGATAGTTTGAAAAGCTTATTGTACTTTTATTATCCTATATACCTTGGAAGTCGCGGCTGTCAGTCGCGGCCGTCAGTTGCGTCCGATAGTTTGTTTCCAGCTTAAAAACACATAAAAACAGTTTTTATATAAATTTTAATAGCTCATGTGACGTGCTTAATACTCAAAAGATAATATTCTGGATTGAAATATGTGATACTTTCATTTTGATTTCAAAAAAAAAATGAATCCTATGTTCATATTCAACCGTCGTATATATTTTTTTCAAAGAGAGGCATATTGGATTTAATATTCGTAGGCAGCTATAGGCCCTACTGCAGCTTGTTGTCCTTAAGCCAAAAAAGTGATCAAGTGTGGCTCGAGTTTTGGCGCCATCGATAGACAAGATGGTCGAAGTTTTTTCATAATTACTAAATTTTGTATTTATATTGAGTAAAATTAGTCAATTTTGGTGGCATTTTGTACAATTTTGTTCAGTGAAACTGCCAGATGAAATAATCGTGAAGAAATAAGGGTATCGTGTATTTCCTCGTTGCCGCTAAATCACTACATGAGCTTGTGTAATGAAACCACTGCTTTACCCAAGACCCTGACATGACTTATGACTTATTACAATTAAATCCCCAATTAGGTAAATTTGATGCAAATTTCAACTTGACTAATGGCAAAATACTAACGTGAATGCCAAAACCTAAAGAAAGAAAAAGAAGTGCGGCTCGCATAAGCTTTGTAAGGAAGCTTAGATTAAGGATTAATATATTTTTGTTTAACTAACGATTAGAAATCCATACGAGACATAGACCATATTTTATGATCAAATATTAAAAATTTTAACAATGAGATCAAATAAAATACACCGTATATCTGAACAAAAGCTTGACAACATGAGTAAATTACCTAAAACGTGCGATAATTCTCTATTGTTGTAGCAAGCTGGGCTTTTACGCCCCAAATAGTGTAATATATGGTTATTTTCCATACGAGCGAGCTAACTGGCTCAGATAAATACGTTTTGAGGTGTATCGTATAACAAAATGCGCGTATTCGTATTATTCAACTAATTAGACTCCGGTTTTGAACATGATTTGTAAAGGCTTTGTGTTTATTTTCTAGGTCAGTCAATTCCTTTTTTGTGAATTATTTCAGTATTTTTTGATATTATTACTTAGTCTACTTTCTTTAATAATTTCCAATTCTAAGACGGACGGACGGAAGCCTCACTTACACTGTTTAAATATCCTTGGACAAGTTACACAAATTGAATCTAATCCCAATGTAAGCAAATTATATACTTATGTTACAGGTGTTAGTCCATGATACTAATACATAGAAATACCTTAATAAATTTAATAAACACCATGTCATCTAAATGTTCATCACACAAAAGCCTGCCCCCGTCGGGAATCGAACCTGAGCCTAGCGGTTGATTGGTGTAGTTAGGCGTGTACGCTAACCACTCGATCAACGAGGCGAAGCGAAGTTTAAAAGGTTTTTGTTAAAGTAAATGCATCGCTAAAGTAATATCAATGTCTATTTTCTTTTCTGTTTGGTAATACAAACGAATTTAAATTTATTTACTCCAATACCAATATAACACAATAATATAACTTGCTTATTTTAAAAAATAAGTTTATTGATGTAAATTAGTAAACACAGACGACGATTTAAAACTAAATATTTAACTCAGGTTGGTAGTTCACTTTTATAATGTTTTTAACCAATATATTTTCGCTTAAATTTATTCAATTTACTAGCTGCTACCTGCGGCTTCGCCCGCGTTTTCACAGAAACCCGGTGTGCGATCGGGATTAAAAATAGCTTATATGTTAATCCAGGTCACAATCTATCTGTCTTCCAAATTTCAGACAAATCCGTTCAGCCATTCGAGCGTGAAAGAGTAACAAACATCCATACATCCATACTTACAAACTTTCGCATTTATAATATTAATAGGATCTGCAGCACAATAATTTGATCAAACTAAAGCAACTAAAGAACTTCTTAAAATATTAAATATTTTGACATTTTATTTAGAATATCTGTAAAAAATAAAGAAAATAAGTAAAATAAAATAAGTATCTTCACGCCCATGTCCCCGAAGAGGTAGGCAGAGGTACAACCAAGGCACCCACGACTAGCCGAAGATACTAAGTCCCATAATGTGATAGGTGGCAAGCCTATCGCCAACCGGGCACAATTCCAATCCCGACCAACATTTTTTTTATTACAAAATTGGAAAAATCCAATTTTCTTTTTGTTGGCCGATCCGGGATTCGAACCCGGGACCTCATGCAGTCAAGTCCAACCCGGACCGCTAGACCACAGAGGCGATAAAGAAATCTTGTATTAATTACAAAGACATTGAACGAGTCGCCTTTTACCAAATGCAGTTTAAGCAAATGTTGGTCTACTAGGTGGTGTGTTTCGCAGCGACTCGCCCGGATTGGTACCACCGCCTTACCTATTCCTGCCGCTATAACATCATGACGTGTTCCGATTTGGAGGGTAAGGTAGCCGGTAAACTTACTTTTGCTCGAGGCCTTACACCCCTCAGGTTGGCAGCGCACCATTACCACCTTTGGTGTCTCTAGGCGGCGTGAATTTATTACCATCAGGAAATCCGTCTGCTTGTTTGCCTTACAATATCATAAAAAAAAAGAATTTGGGCGGAGATATTTGACGAGTTTACCATCCTAAGTTTTATTGAAATTCATATAAATGGGATAGCTGGTTCAGATGAATACGTTTCTAGGTATTCAGTGAAATAAACTGTATATGTTTGTATTCAACTAGTAATACTCTAGTTTCAAACAATGAAACTACTGAACTGAACTCCTCTTTATCCTATTAATATTATAAATGCGAAAGTTTGTAAGTATGGATGTATGGATGTTTGTTACTCTTTCACGCTCGAATGGCTGAACGGATTTGTCTGAAATTTGGAAGACAGATAGATTGTGACCTGGATTAACATATAGGCTATTTTAAATCCCGATCGCACACCGGGTTTCTGTGAAATCGCGGGCGAAGGCGCAGGTAGCAGCTAGTATTCTATAAATAGCTTAGATAACAATTTTGTCCAGAAACACTCAATTCAACTACGAAACTCCGCATTCATATTTCTCATGATTTTGCCTTTTGTGTTTATATGATTCAAGTCAATGGTGGTAATTTTGTTGCGCACTCACTAAACTAATTTTAAGTTATCCCTGTCTTCTTTCAACTAAAGTAACAGAAGGAGACAGGACACTTTTAGTGCTGTCAAATTAGACCGTACACGTCATTTCTACAGACGTTTAATCTATTACTCGGAAAACGTTGATTAAAAACATCACGATTTGACATGTCCGCACTAATCTGACACGTCTAAACTGTTCCATCTCTTTTGTTTTTGTTTCATTTGAGAAAGATAGCATGCATCTAAAATAAGTTTAGTTTGTGAACAGCAGAATCACCACCAAAGTCGAATTTTCTTAAATTCCAGTCGCTTATAACCTCAATATTGTCACTTTATGAGTCCTTACGCTGTATGTTAAACTGGTTTAGTATAATTATTACAATTTACAATTATCTTTCAGCAATCTTAGGTTATATTGCAAAACACGGTAATTAAATATGAATAGGCTATCGGGCTTCAAAAAATACGTTTCGTGGAATAATGTAGAAATAGCTACAGGAATTTGTATTATTCGAGTCATTAAACTTGACATTTCAACATATTTATTTTAAATCTAAATAAAACTATTTAATTTGGATATTTATTTTACTATTTCCTATAGTAATCTCACCAATATATTATGAAAAAAGTAAGATATATGCATACTTTAAATTTGTGTATTAAAGAGAATCGCCTCTGTGGACTAGCGGTTCAGTTGTGTTAGACTTGACTGCATGAGTCAAACAAACAGAAAATTGGGTTTTTCCAATTTTCTTATAAAAATATGTAACTCGGGATGGTAAATGTGCCCGGCTGGCGACAGGCTTGCCACCTATCACATTGTGGGACTTAGTGTCTTCGGCTAGTCGTGGTTGTACCTCTGCCCACCCCTTCGAGGATATGGGCGTGATGATGCTTTTTTTATTAAAGAGTAAAGCATAATAAATTGCACTAAAACTTAAACTGCAGTAAAACTTAAACTGACTCCAACTTATTCATCGGGTAGTCGGACTACGATAAAACTAATATGGGACCACCTCGGAATCGTGACCTATCTTTCTAAAAAAGAACCATCAAAATCGGTTGGCTATTAGCCGAGTAATTGTGTAACAAATATTCAACAAAATATACAGTTGAATTGAGAACCTCGCCCTTTTTTAGTGTTGGTTAAATATTTTATTATATTTACATATTATATCATTTAAGTTTAATTAAGTTAAATTAGTTTAAGTTTAGTTTATTTCGAAGTAAATATAAATAAATCAATAACTTGAAGAAACAAATGTTTTTTTTAATAAAAATACATACATACATACATATCTTCACGCCAAGTCCCTTACGGGGTAGGCAGAGAGTATCGAGTGCCAGACCTCACGATCCTGACAAACCTGTCTTGCTTCCTTCACATTCATAACCCTTTTCATACAAACACGCCGGTTTCGGAGAATCTTGACACCACCCTCGGATAATATCCGATTGATCTGATCGTGAAATGGGTCTCCCCGGGTACCTACATCCATCCACATTCGCATTGTATATCTGCTTTGTCAATCTTTCATCTGTAAATAAAATAAAAATATAATATATTTTTATTGATTATATTCAAGTTTGTATTTACTTCGAAATTAGAAAAGATAATATTACAGTTTAATTTTACCCCATACCGACGCATCATTAGGCTTGTGAACATTTTTTAAGGCAAAAACAGCGAGCAAGCGACACAAACACGGCCCTGGTTGCAATAGACAACAGCAGCTTAGAGACACCATAGATATTGTCGCTGTCCTGTGGCCTGGGTGTTAGGCCAATTATGCAAGTGTACCGGTTACCCTGACCTCCGTACCGGAACATGACATTGTCATTATGGTGACAAGAAAAGATAAGGCGGTGGATCCCTACATGGGCAAGTTGCTGCACATCACTCATTCACCAGTGGCTTAGTTGGAAATGACCAGTTTCATCTTTGCTCGCATATTACAAGCTGCCAGGCAGAACTGCAAATGGTCTATTCTAAACAAAGCACGCAGACCAACGACCGGGAAATGGTGACATGAAAGTTTTTTATTGTGTTTCGATTGCCACTTAATCACATACCTCTTCAAGCAACATCTGTAAATTATAGATTAAGTCCTACTTTTGTTATAAATGCGAAAGTTTGTGAGAAAAGACCGATGTTTGTCACTCTTTCAAACTACAGAATGGTTTTAGATGAAACTTTATATAAATATGGTTTAATAGCTGTTACCCGCATAGTTAATGGTCACACAGGAACATTTTTTCGGGATATAAACTATTCTATTTGTTAATCTAAGTTACACTCAATTTGTGTGCCAAATTTCATGAAAATTGGTTAAGCAGTTTTTGAAGAAGTAACATACAAACGTACAAACTCAACCATAATATTAGTATGAGATATTACAATAGCATATAGCCTACAATTTATGAAAAATATAACATGGTACGGGGGCAAAGCTGTCAGTAGAAGCTAGTGTTTAATATATTCATTGAAGTCTTAACTATGCTTTCAAAGTAAGCACCTTAAAAAGCACCACTGTAATACATAAAATCGTTAAAAGCTTTCTCTTTATATTCTATAAATAGCTTAGATAACAATTTTGTCTAGAAACACTTAATTCAAGTTCAGAGAACTATTATGTAAGCACATCACTCTGTATAAATAACTTTTCAATTAATTCTAGATTTGATCAAAAATTTGATAAACAGTGTGATATTTGTCAGTCTTCAAATATTTTCTTTAAAAGTTCGATTAAATTAATGACTATTTTAAAATTATATCACACATAATAATATATCACTTAAGCCCGGTTCTTATCGTCAACGATTCGTAATCCGTTAGTATGAGGGCCAAACTGAAAGATTTTAGAACTGCCAACTTAAAAGCATTATATTAAAAAAATAAGTTTAAATTTTGAAAATAGAACTTTTTACCAATAATATTGAGTATAAATTTCATTCATTTGTCATTTGTTTTACGATTTGGCGGCAAATTGAAAATTGTCTGTGCACGTCAGAATGAATTTAAGCCGAGAAAAT
>NJDC01003651.1:53373-73888 GCA_002245475.1 Calephelis virginiensis
GTAGTAGTAGTAGTAGTAGTAGGATTAGTAGTAGTAGTAGTAGTAGTAGTAGTAGTAGTAGTAGTAGTATATAGTAGTAGTAGTAGTAGTACTTTGCAATATATATATATATATATTACAAAGTACTTCGGCGAACTTTTTTCCACTCTTTCTGTTCAAAAAACAAAATACTGTTTTTCTTAGTTTCTTCACTGTTGGACGGCATTGCAGCCCATGTCTTTTTCCTGGTTCAAAGCTATCAATTTTCAGCCAAAACTGTTGAGCTGTTTTTAAGTTATAAATAGTGTAACGACTTTGTTTTGTATACTTATATAGATATCGCACATAACAATTGGATATATACGACAATGGCTTAAAAGCCATAGAATTGTGCAGCGAAATTGATTTAATGTATTTAATGGATGTAGGTACCCGGGGAGACCAAGGCTGACATTTCACGATCAGATCAATCGGATATTATCCGAGGGTGGTGTCAAGAGTCTCCGAAACCGGCGTGTTTGTATGAAAAGGGTTATGAATGTGAAGGAAGCAAGACAGGTTTGTCAGGATCGTGAGGTCTGGCACTCGATACTCTCTGCCTACCCCGTAAGGGACTTGGCGTGAAGATATGTATGTATGTATGTATGAAATTGATTAAAATAATAACATACAGTGAACCGTGTTCTTTTGTTCTCGTTATATTCCATATGAAACTTTCCCATAAAAAACAGCTAAACAGTTTATCCGGGCAAGACTATTAAAAACGACAGAATGGCTTCGTCAACTTTTATTGTCAGACTTCGTTAAAAGTTAAAGGTAAGTTCCATTTTGTGATATATTTACGACCGGTTGCTAGTATTACTTGTCTGGATATTTTAGACGTCGTTAAAACAAAAATCGGATAAGTTTTTATGGCAGGCTATTGTAATCGAATATGTTTTATAACTCACTTCTTTACTCTGCTGGCTTTGTCGGTGAAATGCAGAATTATTTTTTTTAAAACAATCTTCATTTTAACTATATTTGATATTTTCCATCGTTGGCGCTTGGTAAAACTTCCAAATATTCATATTTTTAAACAAAGAAACACTTGTACTGTTTTACGTATCACTTATAATTTATTACTTTGTAAATAGCCTACCGGTTTCGCTTATACAGCATTATCAAGGCTAAAACTTAAACTGCTTTAAAACTTAAACTGAGTAGTTTAAGTTTTAGCCCTGATGATGCTGTATAAGCGAAACCAGTAGGCTATTTACAAAGTTATAAATTATAAGTGATACGTAAAACAGTACAAGTGTTTCTTTGTTTAAAAATATTCGTTTTTAGTATTTGATATTGATTATTAAGTTTACCATTTTCAGATTATCTCTTGTTAAATAAACTAAAGTTCAATGTTTTATCTTAAAATTAGTCAAATAAAAGATAAGAATTCAAACAGTAAAACAGGTTATCCGGGAAGACTAATGAAAACTGTAGAATGGCTTCGACATTTTTTTGTTGGGCTTCTTTAAGAGTTAAAAGTTAATTCTGTTTTGTGACATATTTACGACTATCCCAGTTGTTACTGTTACTTATCTAGATGTTCTAAATCAGATAAGTTTTTATGGCATATTGTAGCAAAGTCTAGTACTAAACAAGTTACACAAATTGAATCAGAGCCCAAAGTAGGTAGGTATATTATATGTTTGTATTATGGGTGTTAGTCAACGATTCTAATACATAGAAACACATAAATAGGTACCAGAATAAATTTAATAAGCACCCAGACCCAGAAACGCATCACACAAATGCCTGCCCCCGTCGGGAATCGAACCCAAGACTCACGGTTGATCGGTGTAATAAGACGTGAACGCTAGTTATTAGACCAACGAGGTCAGTAACATGGTAAGCAAAATATAGTATAATCTCAGTTACCCTCTATGTGTTTGCTAAATTTTATGAAAATCGGTACAGCAGTTTTTGCGTGAAGAAGTAACAAATAAACATACAAACTTTCGCATTTACAATACTATTAGGATTAGGATTAAGACAGATAATGCTGTGAAATATTGTCTAAATCTGTTAAATAGTTTAGGCATTAAAGAGTTACAACGTTCCATTCATCCATCCTCGTAAACCTTCGTTTTTATCCTAGTAGAGTTGACATAATATATTTTAATACAAATAACAGTTCAAATATAAAAAAAAACATAACAAAGTCAGCGCTGCAAACGCAGCTAGTTAATTCCCCTCTGTAATTTACACAAGAAAAATAGGTATTTTATAAATCAGCATCACTTTGGTGGCAGATGTTCTGAAATATCGCGTTTAATTAAGGCCCGTGGAAAAAGATATTAAAATTAGCTACCAAGTTACGAATCCAGCTTAGGGTGTGCTCACACAAGTGAAAAATATCGCTGCGGATTTATCTTTCAACAAATTCGTTCCAAACGATTTCGTAGATATTATTATTTTACTTTTATTAATACTACTTGTATTAATTTTTGTTTTAATTACTATGTCATGGTCAAGAAAAATAAGTATTTTATAAATCACCATTACTCCGGTGGCAAATGTTCTAAAATATCGTAGACATTTATATTAATTTTTGTCTTAATTATTATGCCATGGCTACAAGAATAGCAGATGTACAAATTTTTTACCGCATTAGAAGGCAAACAATCAGACGGATTTCCTGATGGGATTAGACACATACCGCATAAAAACACTACTTAGTTATATTTTTGTATTATATTAGTTACAACATTTTATTTTTTGTTTTGATTAATTAAGTTGAATTTTAAAATTCTGTTTTTAAATTTAAATTAAACTCTGTATTTTATAAGTGCCTAATTTCAAATTTATTGTTATTTGATTCTACTATTCTATTCTATTTGTTTTTATTGTGTTTGACATTTAAGCGTTAGTTATGATTTTATCATTTAAATCTGTTTTTAAACGTTTATGTGGATGGATTTTGCTATCTGAAATAAATGAATAATATTATTATAATATAATTACCATATCTTGCAAATTTAATAAGACAGAGGAAATAACTGATGTCATCTAGAGGTATATATAATAAGTAGTAAGTAAGGTGGCGACACCAATTTAGAATGAAAGAGTAATCTAATCTATTCATGGTATACTCTCCGTGTTAGTGATAAATAAACTGTCTCTGCTCAAATGAGCATCTTATTTAGAGATAATTGGCCTTTAAAAGCCTGGGATTGGCTTAGGGATAAAAAAATATGACGTTTGACGAAGCGAAGTGGGAAAATGTATTAAAATTAGCCATTAAGCGCAATGTATCCGGCAGCGGATACGCTTATATAAACTTTTAGCGGGGTAGAATAAAAACAGATTAATACAGTAATAAATAATTATTATTAGTAATATTTTTGTTTTCATCATTTTGGTCTAAGTTTATTTTGTTTTTTTTATGTTGAATAAATAAACTGTCTCCCTACCAGCATCTCGTAAGAGGCGATCATAATTTACATGGGTCATTATCATCAAGACCACTATCACATTGTGGGACTTAGTGTCTTCGGCTAGTCGTGGGTGCCCTGGTTGTGCCTCTGCCTACCTATTCGGGGATATGGGCGTGAAGATAGCACTAGTGGTAGAGTAATGTGCAGCAAATGACCCGAGTAGGGATCCACCGCTTTATCTATTTCTGCCGCCATAATGAAATTATCAGTGTCACTGGTAGACTTGGATAATAGGCCTAACATCATACGATATTCTCTGTGATGTTTATAAGCCACGGTAGTCGCTTACCATTAGAAGAGTCGTGAATTTCGCTGACAAATGCGATAAAAGTATGTAGTGTTCTCTGTATATATTCTTTACAGATACTATATTTTCAACGTTTTGAAATATATAACATCACATCAAATATCAAGCATCACAAACTATTTCATATTATATCAAATATATTATTACATTATACACATCCAAAATGGTTTCAAAGCTCAGTGGTTAAATACTAGGAATATATAACCGAATAAGAAGCAATATTTTATTACCAAGAAAACATAAATTGATAAGTGATATTAACTAAATTCTTATAAATATGTGCTCATTTATATTCCAGATGAAGAGATACTTTTATAAGATAAACGATAATGAGAACAGACCCGTAATTTGGGGCAAGAAACAGAGAAATCTCAATTGCCAAAGCAATTTGTGCTCTGATTTAAATTTATTGTTTTAACGCCATCTATTTTTGTCGCTTGATGAGTTTTCTGTGTAGAGGAAATTCCAATGTTTATTTTAAACGTAATTCGACTTAAAAGCTAATAACTAAGGTTTATTAATTTACACCATTGACTTGAATTAACATTTTAACATGTATTCTAAAAGTTTTTACCAATATCTGTATTACATGTATGTAAATAGTTCTGAGGAAGTCCACATATATGTAAATTTGCATGTTTGTTTGTATGTCTTTCTTTCAGGTCGCAACGGAACTATGTTCTGGTATCATTTTCATGCCTCTGTGGTCTAGCGATTCAGTTGTTGGACTTGACTGCATCAGGTCCCGGGTTCGAATCCCGGGTCAAGCAACAAAAATAAAATTGGGTTTTTCCAATTTTCTTATAAAAAAACGTTGTCCGGGATTGGATATATTGGTTGGCTATAGGCTTGCCACCTATGACATTGTAGGACTTGGAGGCTTCGGCTAGTCGTGGATGCCGTAGTTGTGCTTCTGTCGACCTCTTCGGGGATATGGGCGTGGAGATAATTTACTTTACTTTCATTTATACGTGTGAACATAGGTCATAGGTTAGAAAATGACAAAGGGTACTTTTTATCCCGGCATCTAAACGAGAGAGCCTAAAGGTGGGAGAGATAAATAACTTTTACATGCATTCGTAAATGTCCTCATACAAGAAGCCGTATCCTACAGACCATAGATTTCGAACACCTTATGGTCGGGGTGTTAGGCCAATTGCGCAAGTCTGCCGATTACCATACCCTCCGGACCTGAACATAGCCCTGTCATCATGCCGGCAGGTATAGGCGTAGGCATAGGATGTGATTCCTTGCCGGGTCAGATCTCTACAACAATTGACAAAAGATAGCGAACCAACAAGTAGTTATTCTGATAATCACCAAGTTAACAGTGACTTATGTACACCATACAAGTTACTTTTGCTACTTCAAGTCGGGGTCCTAGGCCACGTCTAAAAAGCTACTCTAAACTTCCGTACAGAATACGACAATAGTATTGAAGCTATGGCGAAGAAATAATTAAGATAGTGGTAGTCTCCTGCTCATTGTGAAATCTAACTTTATTAACTATTCGTAGCTTAAAATTATGATTATTTATTCTTATTCAACCCAATAGCATCTCGTCATTCTTGTCTGCCCCTCCAGGTTAGTAAAAACTATCGTCACCGTCAGTGTCTATAGGAAATGTGTAATTCTTACTGTAGGGAAATCCATCTACTTGTTTGTCTTCTAAATTAATTGTAAAGTAAAAACTTGTTGGAAATAACAATCGCGAATTTACCTTAAAGTGAGTGTTACACCCACGCTCAATTTGTAATAGAAAGGGAACCTAGGAAACTAAATGTGTAAATCACTCCAAAGTCATATGAATCATTTTGGACTTCGTGAATAGTGAAGAACAAAAAAATCTGTTTGTTTTCAGTGTGACGAGAGATTCGGAATATTTAAATGTGCATTAATTAGTATATATATATATATACAATAAATCCACCGCGCTTTAATCTAACGTATGTTCGAGTATAGTTTCAAGCAAAAAAGTAATTAAACTATTCGACACATGCGACTCTATGAAGCTATCTTATACATAATAAACTTCCACCAAAAGGTAGCTCTTGTATCATAATCTTTGCTTGAGTAACTGCACAAATCTCGTCTCGGGCTATCTCGGGCCCTACTATAACTTTGTTACCAATTTAAAATAGCATTATTGCGTTTAAAGCAAAAGGTCAAGAAACAACTAAAGATCTTTGGGCAGACACAACGAATTTCGAAAATTAAAATCAACCTAATGTTTTTACAATTTCTTTTGCAATAATGATACATAGTACAATAAAAATTGAATTTATCGCATCAAGCATCAAAGGAAAAATATTTTAACGATTTTCAACTGTATTTTAAATGGTGCTCAATATTTAATCAGCTGTATAAATTATAGTCTTATATAAAAAGTTTTTCTGTCTGCCACGATTTTGTAATCCTAACAATTAAAGAGGTATGTCATAAGTTTGACGAGTGTGCAGTGTTTGTGTTTACGTGTGTAGAATTATAGCTACTGAATGAATGGACTGATTATAATGCAAATTTTTGTTTGTAATCTGGCATAATCATGGAGGTTGTTAGTAAAATAAACTGCATCACAGCAAACCGCATCAATGTAAATGAGATTCAGGTATACGAAGTATTTATTGAACTACGAGTAGAACGACACGATGAATCACTGGAGTATAACAGTTGAAAAGATTATGAGGATGAGTGGAGAAAGATGGATTATACAGAATAATAAAAAGGAGACAAAAGATATGAGTAATCATCCGAAAACGGATAGGAAGCCATTTGAGTTGTCCTCCAAAGCTGAAGATGTGGTTATACTTGAGAAAACCAAACGTAAGAATTTTGGAGTTTGTCAAGTTGATTAAAAATAATTTTAGTAGCATCGAAAAATCGTGAATCAGAATATGAACCCGAATGCAAGAATGCAAGAATAGGCAAAATAAGAGTTTAAGAGGGATTTTTGTTTTTACAGAAAGGATTTGTTTAAGTAAATGCAGTGATTAAAAAGTGAAATAATTTCTCTTGCTAACGAAATTTAAGTGGTCCTACCAAAAAAGGTCTGACCTAAAATTACCCATAATATCAAAGAAAAACGAATGTTAGTAGCGTTAAAAACTATTGGGCACAAGCTGGAGTAATCTATGATGATAATGATCGCTTTAGCTTTGAGTGGATTTTCTAGTAGACCAAACGATTAATCCAAGAGCTAATTGCTGCTAAATCATCTTGCACAGAATGCAAGGCTCTCATCAAATCCATGACATAAAAATGACAGTGAAGCTAAAAGTCATCGTCGTAAACATAAAATGTAAAGATCAATGATGTATGTAATCGTATTAATAGAAAAGGTCGCAGAAACAAATTACAACGTGAACAAATGTCTTGACGTGCGACTGCCTGCTGCAGCACCGCGAAAACTGCTTTTAGGCTTCCTCGAGCGCATGTTTGTGTGAGTGTGCTGTTTCGAAGTTTAGTAATTTCCCTACTATTTCACATTTTGTACTGTGTCTGAAAGCTAACCGAAACCAAATCTTCCGATGAACTAATCAGTTATGAATTACTTTTACGAGTAATTCAACTTCGGGTTATACATTGATCGATTTATCGATTTCTTCAGTATATTCACCCTTTCGCCACCCTATACTGATCGTACGTAGAAATAGTATTGAAACATCTAAGGTAAAGGCGTCTTTTGTTATAAAGCAAACAAACCTTTGTATGTTCCAATGCTTTATTATAGTCCATAGCTCGTATCTTTATTTTGTACTAACTTTTACTTGCAACATTGCTCGCGTTTAAGTCATTAAAAAGTATCCCTTACTTTTAATATCTTCATGAAAACGTGCACGAAATTTCATGGTGATTAGTTAAGTAGTGTTTGAATGAAAGTATAACAAATAAACTTACATTCGTATTTATAATAGTGAACGGAATTTGTTTTAAACTTGATATATGCCTTTGTTTTCATTAGCCTAGAATAGCTACAATTCTCATACAAATTTTCATTCTACCACTTTTTTAAAAGATATTTTTTTTAAAAATAGTCTATAGTTGAACTTGGGTCTATGACAAATTTTAATAAAACCGGCCTGGCGGCTTAGCCGTGAAAGCGTAGCAGAATGAAAAACTTTTTTATTTCCAATATTAGCTATATGTAAATGGATTTCACAGGATTGTTTAGTGTTCAAAGTCATATGATAAATATGATTTGTTACCATACAGAAATTGCCACTGCATGTTTGCACAAAGCACAAAGCTCGTAGAAACAAGCACAAGCTTTTAATCTTTAAAGTTATTACCAACAACATCACTGGTTGTAAATTGCTGTGGAGCACCTTCCCAGAGCAGAGATCAACCTCTACTGTTATTATAACTATTATAAATGTGTGTGTGCGTGTGCGTGTGCGTGTGCGTGTGCGTATGCGTGTGTGTGTGTGTGTGTGCGTGTGTGTATTTGTGTGTGTGCGTGTGCGTGTGCGTGTGCGTGTGCGTATGCGTGTGTGTGTGTGTGTGTGGGTGTGTGGGTGTGTGCGTGCGTGCGTGCGTGTGTTTGTGTGCGTGTGTGTATGAATATAGTTAGAGACCGGACTACAACCCCTAAAGCTCTATAATGGGTAGTAAAAATTGATATGAAAATAAAGCAAGGAAAAATATAGTTTGATGAGACTAAGGACCGAAACTGAGACTTCTAATAAAGTCTGACAAATTGTCAATCACTGTCACAAATGTTTTCACGCCGAGTTTTACGAGGATCTAATTTTCTTAACAGCATAATACTCGCTCCCTTGCCGCCCTATGCTGATCGCAATATAACATCTAAGGTAGGGCGTTCTTTGTTACAAATCAAATAAACATCATGATATTAAATTACAATTTTACTAAAATTCAGTACTACTATTTAAATTATGCGCTTCTGTTTTACACTTTGTACTCTTTTTACACTTTATAATTTTATTTTTAAATTGGCTGACCTAATATAAATTTAAGCGAAATGATTAACTATGTGTAATGAAAACTCTATGTAGTGTATCTTTAAAATACATTCGGCTTTCCGTATCGGCATTAAGCTTGACAATTATAGCCGCAGCGCATAATTTAAATACTACTAAAGTATATCCTTATAATACTATAATATTTTACTAATATGTTAAGGTTATTATACTTTCATGTTATGTCACTTACTGCCTTGAGGGATTAGCATCTTATCATAATTTTAACGATTACCCTCAAGGAGGTTTGATTCGCTATAAGGGCACATATATTTGGGACAATCATACCGCAGCATAATGTAAAAAAATGTTTAGATTAACATCACAATGTCATAATTTTAGTCGGCAATACTTTAGTCTTTCTAGTCTTTCAAACTTCTCTTATTCATCATCACTCTTCTTCAAACTCTACTTCACATTAGATGCCGTGCATGTTGGGTAAATAGGTATTGTATAGAACATTTCTGAGTGTATCACAAATGTTAAGAGTTCAACTTGTTCTTACAAAGGTTTATAAGCCAATTAAATTTAAAGTCGGTAACACATATTAAATACTTTGATGTCAGCCGTCATACTTGTAAACTTCTCACAATTAAGAAATCCGTTTGTTTATAACATGTCTTCTAATAAGACAAAATATTGTATTTATTTTTGTGCTATATGTAGATATTACTATCGCGTCGCAATTTTATTACCAGGATCTCTGAACACGGGTTCAAATGAACTGGATACTCTACCTTCCCTTACTTAACATGACAATTACGAGCATTGATGCTGTGGTAGAAATTGGTCTGAGTTTGGCTACTGAATTACTGAATTATTATATCAGTATTAAAACATTAACATATAATATAATAAATAAATCAAATCCCCGGGTCTCACCAATTGATTTTCTGAACAAAGTTAGCAAATTATATGTTTGTATTATGTGCGTTAGTCAAAGATACTAATAACAGATGTAAAACAAGCCTTTATTTTGCTAATTCCGATTAAAAACATTTACGAGGAATTAACAAAATAACGCTTATTTTACATCTGTTATAATAGATTTCCGGAAAGTAACGCCTGATTCAATAAAATAAAAAAAAAGATACTAATACATAAAGATATTGAAATATGTACTATAATAATTTTAATAAACACTCAGACTCCAAAACAGAAGCTAATATACATCATACAAATGTGCCCTTCGTCAGGAGTCAAACTTGAGCTTCATGATTGATTGGTAGCAGCAGCCAAGTGCACTAACAAACGAGACGGTCGTAATATAATAAAACTAGTAACATTGGAATCGTTGGCACTGAAAACAATATGCTAGAACAAAGAGGTACTAACATTGTTTTTCTTACGACTCTTTTATTTCCATAACAAAAGAAAATATTCATTTGCACACACACAAACTTAAAACTAATTCACTTAGCATACAACATATAAAGTCACAATTCTCAAAAAATGCTTGCAATCTCCATAAATGGTCCGTTCCATTCAACAGCCGATAAAAATACAGATCATGACACCAGATGAATATTAAACTTTATATTCCTGGAATAAGGATGATTTTCTTTTGAATAAAATTAACACTTTGTAAAATGGTTTTTCTCAAGCTTTAACATGTGGTTCACTGTTCAATATTTTTTAAGTGTATATTGTAGGTAGTATAATGGTGCTACATATAACAGCATTAGTGTTATCGTTTTGGTGATAGCAATATTTTGAATGAGGTTATCTTTATCTAGCTAATCCATTTGCTGCAGTAGCATACTGCAATTCTAATAATTTAACATGATCAAATAATGTAGAAAAAATAAATAAATTATGTAACATATTACGTATAAAAGTGTTCTAAATCTTCTAAATCTAAAGTAAATCTGAATTAGTGTTATGGTTTTGGTGGTAGCTGCAGTAGCATACAGCAATTCTAATATCTTTATCAATATCAAAGATCGTAGTCACTTAACAAATTATATTACTTATTACATATAAAGGTGTTGCGTATAGCTGAATTAATGTTATCGTTTCGGTGGTACTAATATTATGAATGAAGTTGTCTTTATCTGGCTAATCCATTTGCTCTAATAGCAGACTAAAATTCCAATATTTTTAACAAATTCAAATACGAAATATCGTAGTCACTTAAGCAAATTATACAAGTCTTTTTAATCATTAAAAACAAACTACGAAATAAAATTCTTTAGAATATAGGTATAGTAGATTTATCAGTTGTTATGAAATAAAAACAACGTGTATAGTGGAAAAATTACAATTATTACAAAATAAAGTGGAATCTGATATTAGAGCTGTGATAAAAAGTTTGTAAGGTAGATGAAGCTGCATGTTGCTGCAGCCTAACCTAAAAGACTGTGCTAGTGGAATACAGGGCAAGTCTAAATTATTACTTTCCAATAGATACGCCCGCGCCACTTAACTTGCAATTCTTTGTTTCTTAAGAACCTTCTCCTAACAATAATTAATACAACAAAAAAAAGAGATAGTGTTTCATCCGTTCACAAGAGATTTAAAGGAAGTCCCATACTGGAGTTGACAATGTGTTTTTTAACCTAGCTCAAAAAAAAATGATTCAGGTGGGCCCATTAGGTTTTATTTTATGAACATTTTTATCTACTTTCACCAATTCCGATGTTTATATTTATTAAATCAAATATCAACAATAAACTAAAAAGTATTAAATAAAAATAACTACATTAATAAAACTTATTTTTTAGTTTCTAGTTTTGAAGTCTGTTCTTATTAACGTAGTTATATTTATCGTACCAGAAGAGGTTGGTATGATTCTTTTCCCTCCAATATAATAAACGAAAATGTTTATTTTTTCAGCTTCCTGTCGACACCCAAGCAAGAGTTTCTCAATATGTGATGTCCAAAATACCAAAAACAAGCAATTCATCTCAGGTGAAAAATGTTAATGATATAGATACATTTGATGCTAGTGAGTATGAATTCAATATATCTGCATCTCTTATGTCTAAAATACTTGAAGACAGTATTTAAGATTCTGTGACAAAGCACTATGATACTTGTACATTCGTGTGTCGTCGTTTGTACGGTACGGTCGAATTCCTGAGGATGCCTCGGTGTAGAGGCGAAACGTACGTCGAGTGCGATTTGGTGTTCTCTGTGGTGAGTGCTTCGACAAAGTTGGCGAAGGACGTGACAAGTGGTTTTGTTTCCCGTGTTCGGACTCTATTTGTGATCTGGTCGCGGAGGTGGGAGGTGGGAACTTTAGGTAGGGTTGTCACATGTAAAGAACGTGACACTTTGCATTGTTTCCCGAGCTCTTCCTATAGTCGTGTTCTGGTCGCGGAGGTGGGTGGTGGGAACGTCAGTTAGGCTTGTCACATTCTGTACCGTTTGGAGGATTATTTGCCACAACGGTTACACTGCTTACGCGGAATTAGCAAAATAAAGGCTTATTTTACATCTTTTATAATGGATTTCCGCAAAGTAACGCCTGATTCAATAAAATACTTGTACATGTTCCAAATGTCAAAATAAACCTTTTTGCTATAACGAGAGATACTATTCTGTATCAACGCAAACTTTAATAAGTAGTGACTTAAAAAGCCCTTTCTGTAGAAGTTGTAATGCTGAAATTCAATCAATGAATTCAATTCTTCACATTAGAAGTGATTCTCCTCATGGGATTGCAATTGTCAATGAAAAACCTATGTTAAAAAGTCCTTTATATATATTACCTCAACCTGAGCCAGAGCACACGTTGTTTCAGTCTGACAAAGTTAACTTAAACAATTCTGAACCTGGGACTTTAATACTTTTACATAACATAATGCAATAAATGAAATAACGTTCCACGTAAATAAAAAAGGAGTTTTTATTATTTTTTTTTATTTCCTGATGGTAAGAGACACCAAAGGTGGTAATGGTGCGTTGTCCAGCTGAGGCCGGGATGTTAGGCCTCGAGCAAAAGTAAGTTTACCGGCTACCTTACCTTTTGAACCGGAACACGTCAACGGTTAGCACTGACGTTATGGCTTCATATAGAATAGAATAGCGGTGGCACCAATCCGGTTGATTCGCTGAGAAACTTTACCACCTCGTATCACGGTGCTAGTGACGGTAAGCCTATGCGTGCCTTTTACGAGCTGCCTGGCAGGAAGGCAAATGGTCTATTCTTCTAACGAGCCCGGACCAACACAGGGTAGGAACCCGGACCAACACAGGGAAGGAGCCCGGACCAACACGGGGAAAACTTCGTAAATTCATGATTTTAAATTAAAAAAAAAGTGAATTACTTATTCTATTCAAATAATTAGGTAATAACAGTCCCGTAAATATGAAAAATTGATGCTTTAACAATTTGATTTTTTTTACAATTTCTTTATTTAATTAAATCGATAAAGTAACGTATACAGAACCATCACTTTCCATTTGTCGCTTTTTTAAATTTCACTCAGTATTTGCAACCGCAACTAGTTAAGTTTTAGTTGCAACCCAATCTGCAAGTTTTCCGATTCAATTAAATAAGTAGCTGACAAAGTAGGCAAAGCATATGATTGTGCTATGAATGTCTAGTTGATAATACATAGAAATTCTTAAATCAGAGGTTCCCAAACTTATTTCGTGTAAAGCCCACTTTGAAAATCAGAAATTTTGGAGAGCATCCCTTCCCCTTTTTTTATGACAAAATTTCAATACTAACATATTTATTTCGGCTGGAGTTTAATAAAACCATTTATTCAGGTTTCCTTACTGCCCCTCTCTAGGCTTCCAGCACCCACTAGAAGGGGTTTTCACCCACTTTGGGAAAGACTGACTTAAATAGAAGTTGAAATAAAATTAGTGAACACAGCCTGACCCAGAAATACATACATCAAGATTTTCGTTGCACAAATGGGTCAAACAGTCCCGTGGGGAACCGAACCTGAGTGTCATGGTTGATCGGTGCCGTTAAGCGAGTGTAATAGCTTCATCCAACGTGCAATGCAAATGTATAAATTCTATATGATATTTTTATATTTATTATTTAAAGAATTTCACGCCATCTAGAGATACCAAAGGTGGTAATGGTGCTTTGCCAACCTTAGGCTGGGATGTTAGATCTCGAGCAAAAGTAAGTTTGCCAGCTAACCTCCACATCGGAACTTGTCAACTGCAAACACTGACATTATGACGGCAAGAATAGATAAGGCGGTGGTATCAATCCGGGCGAGTTGCTGCGAAACTCTATCACCGAGTAGGATGTCTCGGTATTAGTGACGGTAAGCCTATGCTCGCCCTTTACGAGCTGCCTGGCAGAAATCCAGATGGTCTATTCTACAAAGGAGTCCGGACTAACACGGGGAAAATATATTTTATAAACAGGCATGTAAGGTAAACCACTTAATGCAAAAGCTCAAAATTAAAAATGAAAAAATATGTATCCATTTGTTAATTAATTAGAACGTTACTTACATTGATAGCCACTGGATCCAAGAACCTGGAAAAAAAGGAAAGAATTGAATCGTATTCTAATATCTTCCACGGAAAACAAAGAACGGAAACAGACGATTCTTGCTACAATGAGTTTCATTAAGAAGTAATATTTCTCGGGAAGATTATTTCTTTTATTGCGAAGATTCTGATATTCTATTTACAAGGTTTTGCTTCATGCTTGTTGCTATGCCAGCGTTTCATTGATCTTACGATTTCAGATTGTGTCGGAGCACTTATAAAATTAGATACTCTACGATGACGGTATTTTCTTGACAAGTTTTATAAGAATTTATTTTTATTTTAGCACTTGCCCTGTGCTTGGGATAGATTTCTATAAATTTTAATGAAAGAAAAATTTTGGTTAGAGCATTCGTCGGCTTGAGACGAAAGGTTACAGGTTCAAATCCTGTCTGGGGCGAAATATTTTCTTTCTTTAAAATTTATAGAAATCTATCCCAAGCACAGGGCAAGTGCTAAAATAAAAATAAGTTGCGAGAAACGAAAGTTATGGCCACTCTAAAGTGTGAATTTCATCTGTAATGATGAACTCATTTGGTGGGTACTCAGAATTGTGTATCTATAGGACATAACTACCCACGTTAACGGGTTAGAAAGGAATTAAAAATTTCGCCACAGGACTTGAATCCTCAGTAGCTTAATTGGTTAGAGCATTCGTCGGCTTGAGACGAAAGGTTACACGTTCAAATCCTGTCTGGTGCGAAATTTTTTCTTTTTTTAAAATTTATAAGAATTATCGAAGAAATAACATGTTATGTAATAATTTTAAAATTATGGTCGCAAATTTGTAAAACCTCAGCAGACTTAGTTTCTATAGATATGGCAAAAAAGTGGTTTTTTTATACATAAAGATATGTCAATACGTTTCTCAACATTTTGAAAGAAATTAAAACAAACACCGAGACAAGACTAGTTGGTTAAGACGTCATAAATTAGATCTAATAAAAAAAATATTTAATGTACACCAAAAAAAATTTACGAGAATGTGGTATTTAAACATCTAAAAAAATGTATCCATTACTTAACAGATAAACTTAAAACATCTAAAATACAGAAAAAAAGTAAAAAAAATCCAAATTCATTGTTAAAAAAGTAAGAGAGGTTTAAGCGGAATGTACACATTTAAAAAAGATTGGATCTCTTAATGTGCAGGGTAAACTTAATAATATTTGAAATACGAAGAGATAAATTAAAATTTCAAATTCAGTGCTGACAACCGCAAAATATTTGAAAATATGTTGAAGATAATATATTTTAAAATTAAAATTAAGACCAGATGTGACTTGCCACTGGGAAATAATGCTGGGTTTTAATTAACTTGGAGATGAAATTTTAATACCCATTTTTAATTTACAATTCTTCTTTTTAATTAAGAAAATTTCAAATCTGGGTAATTCCGTGATGCAGTGTTAACTCCTTTGGGAATGCACTTGGTGTGCAATCTTATTTTAGATACTTTAAACCGTAGAGACAGGTTTATTTTGCAAAATATTCTAGAAATAACTAGGTAACTGGATTAACATTTTCATCCTTCAATTTTTTAGGTTTTTCAGTTTGTTCCCGCATAACACAAAAACTTTTGAGCTTGTTTCGGGTAATCATTGTTTAAAAGACTAGTTGAAATTAAAATCAAATATTTAAATTGGACTAGTAAGAGCAAATATTTTTATTGAAGGATGCCAACAAATACATCGGGATTCCAGTGAATCTGTGAATCTCATATTTATTTTATCTCTAATATCTTCAATGCACAGACACAGCTTAGTTTTATACTCATAATGAGTTTCATTAATAACTTTAATTATAAAATACTCGTGTCAAAATATTCGTTCCCGTACTCGTCTGAAACGGCTTGACCGATTCTCATGAAATTTTGGTGACCATATTCAGTAGGTCTGAGAGTCGGTCAACATTTTTTTTCATACCTCTAAGTGACAAGGATCACCCTAATTTTTTTTATAAAACCACATTAAAAAAAGTAGCAGAATAACGTCTGCTAGGTCAGGTAGTACATTGATAAATTATGAAGTAAGAAAAAATGCAAGTGAAAATTATCACAGCTTTGACCTCTAATACAGGTGATGTTTATTTCTTACCATAAGTAGAGCTACCTGCTTGTTTGGAATACAAAAACAATAAAAAAAACTTAGATGTGTAAGCTAAGGTCTTGAATGAAGATGCTATTCTTACGGCCGCAGGCCGAGGTCAATTATCGTCTAATCAATAAATATGAAGATCTTTACTCTAAAAACTGTCTGTTATCTATTCCTGCCACCATAACGTCATGACGTATTCCGGTTCGGAGGGCTAGGTAAACTTACTTTTGCTCGAGACCTAACATCCCAACCTCAGGTTGGCAACGCACCATTACCGCCTTTGGTGTCTCTAGGCGGCGTGAATTTCTTACCATCAGGAAATACGTCTGCTTGTTTGTCTTCCTATATCATAAAAAATGACGAGGAAAATGAAGAAGGAAAATACCATCAGGACAAAGAAGAAGAAAAGAAAGTTCACCAAGATGAAACACAGTAATAATTACGCAATTGACCAAGTAAAAATAAATTATCAAGCGAAACACAGTGATAACTAAATTGTATTTTTTTTACTTGACAATGCAGTAAAGTGGATAAAAGTTATTTGCATGGGACATTAGTATTAATTGTACAAAAATAAAAAGCATCTGTGTCCTGGGATGAGATGGGTTTAGATTCAAATTAGACTTGAATTGTAATAAATAGAAAAGTATTGGTCTCACTTTAAATTCAAATGTTTTATCATCGACGCGTTGTAAAACTTTTTAAGATACAATCAAACTAAAATGTATTGTAAATTTCAACTATGTATATTTAGCCCGTGGTGGTCCGGGCTCCGTTGCAAATCAGACCATCTGCCTTTCTGGCATACAGCTCTTAAAAGGTGAGCATAGACTTACCGTGACTAACACAGTAACATCCTACTAGGAGGTAGAGATTGGTACCACCACCTCACTTATTCTTGGCGTAAGGTAGCCGGTATACTAACTTTTACTTTGGGCCTAACATAAATTGTGTTGCCAATTCAGGTTGCCAACTCATTACTACCTTTGGTGTCTCTAGGCGGCGTAAATTTCTTACCATCAGAAAATCCGTCTGCTTGTTTGCCTTATATATATTATAAAAGAAACTCCTTATTTTGGTCCATTTCTGCTGAATAAAATAGACCATCTGCCTCTCTGCTAGGCATACTTTATATTTTACAGAAAATATTATTGATCAAAAACCAATATGCAATGTCACATTATGTTGCAGTAACGATAATAATATTGATATTTCTTTAAGAACAGTTCTTTAAGAATATTTTTGCGATTCATAAATAGTGTCGTGCCGCTATTGAAAAATGTTAATGCTTTATCGATTTTTTTTAAGTTTCAATGGAAAAACGTAACATGTGTATTTACAACGAGTAACATTAATTTTTATTTTTATTGAGGTAGTGACTAGGTATTTGAATATTCAAAATTATCTGATTCGTCATCTATATCTATAGTTAACAAATTGAAAATGTCGTCGACTTTATAACCCAGTTGACAAATTTTGTCTTTGGTTTTCAGCACATGGGCTATATTACAGTCCTATCGCCTTGGAAATACTTGAAAAAGCCCATATCCAAAAATACTGTGTACTCACTTAATTTAAAAGTCTTATTGAAAGAAAGACAACAAGAAAAGAACAAAATATGTTTTTTTTTTATGACAAAAGATAGCGAACAAGCACGAGGCTGATGGTAAGAGATAACCACAGCCACACCACAACCACAGATATATAGACAGCATCTGTCGTAGATGCGTCGCTACATGGTGGAATTTAAGGCAAATCGTGCAAGTCTACCGGCTGCCTTACCCTCCGTACTGGAACATCCATTGTCACTATGGCGGTAGGAATAGGTAAGGAGGTGGATCCCTATCCGAGCAAATTGCTGCGCAGCACTTTATCACCAGTGGCCTAGTTGGTAATGACCAGTTTCACCTTTGCTCTCCACTTGGGCAGTTGGGCTATTTTATACACAGAGGACCCGGACAAACATGTGGGAAAATGTAAATAAAAGCATCTTCACGCCAATATCCTCGAAGTGGTAGGCAGAGACACAACCAGGGCACTCACGACTAGCTCAAGAGACTAAGTCCCACAATGTGATAGGTGGCAAGCCTATCGCCAACTGGGCACATGTCCAATCCCGAACTACATTTTTTTTATTAGAAAATTGGAAAAACCCAATTTACTTTTTGTTGGCCTCATGTAGTCAAGTCCAACAACTGAACCGCTAGACCACAGAAGCGAACACATATTAAGAAAAAACAAGTATCTTCACGCCCATATCCCCGAAGAGGTAGGCAGAGGTACAACCAAGGCACCCACGATTAGCCGAAGACACTAAGTCGCACAATGTGATAGGTGGCAAGCCTATCGCCAACCGGGCACATTTCCAATCCCGACCAACATTTTTTTAATTAGAAAATTGGAAAAACCCAATTATCTTTTTGTTGACCTCATGTAGTCAAGTCCAACAACTGAATCGCTAGACCACAGAGGCGAACACATACTAACCGAAATATAAGTACTTATAGAAGTATTTCTATGTATTGGTATCCCTGTGTAGCACCAATAATACAAGCATATAAGATATCAATTTGGGTATTTTGTCCAGGTCCCTGGGTTATTTACTTTTTTATATAATTATATTATACAAATTCACATATTTCATTCACAGCAAACCGATATTAATTTACGTTTGGAAAAATCGGTATCACAGGACAGCACTACAAAAAAACACAGGTATCATTATGTGTATAATAGACATTTACACATGTCTATTCAGCTATAGTATAAGCTATATACTATATAATAGCTATTTCTGTATAGGATTTCTGCGTCAATATACGTTCTATTATAACACATTCAGAAGAATAAAATTACAAATCACTTCAAATGTTTTCAATATCTATAACAATCTAGACTAGATACAAACGCAGAAAAAATATTGTAATCGTATCAAATTATATTTTTTTTTGGGTTGGCTGGAAGAAATTTCTTTAGTTAGAGATAAGCTCGCCTTTTGTGCATTTTTAACTTCTCGTGTATTTTGTGTATTTTAGTTTTTGTGTGCAATAAAGTGTTAAATAAATAAATAAATAAATATATACATCAAACAAAAACAGTTTAAAGGGGTAGACAGAACATCAAGCAAAAATTCATTATCTCAGTATATATTCTGTGCTCATTCAAATGCTATGCAGAGAAGCAGATAAAAGTTATGTCTGGTGTTTATGTATGCGACTGTTAATAGGATGGAAATGAAAGTTTATTCCTGACCTGGTTTTAAATAAGTTGTGAATGATCTTGCATTTTTATTAACGTGAAATAGAGTAAGCTTTTACATATTCCACTTTTTCCACCCTCTACCTTGGTAAAACCTCTTTTTTATAATATTGGAAGGTAAATAAACAGATGGATTTCCTGATGGTAAGAAATTCACACCGCCTAGAGACACCAAAAGTGGCAATGATGCGTTTGCCAACCTGAGGCCGGGATGTTAGGCCTCGAGCAAAAGTAAGTTTACCTACCTTACCCTCCGAACCGGAACACGTCATGACGTTATTGCGACAGGAATAGGTAAGGCGGTGGTACCAATCCGGGCGAGTCGCTGCGAAACTCCACCACCTAGTCAGATGTCACGGTGCTAGTGATGGTAAACCTGTGCTCGCCTTTTACGAGCTGCCTGGCAGGAAGGCAGATGGTCTATTCTGCAAAGGAGTCCGGACCAACACAGTATTAACTATTTTTATATATTTCTCATTTTCTATCTTCGTACCATGGTTAAACTCCATTTTTATGCCACAAGAAAATGCGTTGCTGTTCTGTGCTAGTCCTAATCTGCAAGTATACTAGCGGTAGATCTCTACCCAGTTATTTCACTGTACATTTCACTGTTCTGTCTCTTTTCTTTTTGTTTCATCAAAAAAAGATAACAGACCAAAAATAAATTTAGTTAGTGCATAGTAGAATCACCACCTTTATACTCGTATAAACTAATTTGAAATATTTAAAACTGTTCATGTTTTTTTTTGTTTTTGTTCAATTGGAAAAAGACAGCTTACACCTAAAATGACTTTAGTTAGTTCTTAACAGAATTAACACCAATGTGTAACACAAAACAGTAAACGTACAAAAAGCTGCAACGAATAGTAATTTTACTAATTAAAAGTTAATTATTATGGCTGCAAATTCACAAAGGCTAATTGAAAAAAGCACTACGTGTAAGAGTTCATA
>NJDC01003651.1:74092-92010 GCA_002245475.1 Calephelis virginiensis
TTCTTTCACATGACCGAACCAGCGGAGCCCTTTCGCATTTTAACACCAACACTTTCTTTCAATCCCACTCTTTTTAAACTTTTATATTAATTTTATACTTTAGTTTTAAAATGCAGAAATGACGATTTTTTAATGTTTAGTTGTGATTCTAGTAACTATTTTTTTTTTTTAATTTTAAACTAGTGCTCTTCTGATATTAAGAGACAACCTTCACCTATGGACAGTAGAGATGTTATGGGTTTATTGCTATCCAGCGGCGGGGGTGATAGGCTAAGTTTGAAGTCTAACGACTATCTCATCCACCAGAACGATATAAAACAGTTCTTGTACCTATCATTAAGAATCGTTGGCTAAAAATTATAATGAGTTCCACGATAATCTGTACCTAAAATATAACCTCCTTTGTCTAGCGGTCCGTAGTCGGACTTGACTTCTCGAGGTATCGGGTTTTAGGTATAGGGGGATAAAATAAAGAAAGTGTGAGTTTTCCAGTTTCCTTGGAAATACCACATTTTCCTTTTGTTGCCCGATCCGAGATTCGAACCCTGGACCTCATGAAGTCAAGTCCAGCACTTGGACCGCTAGACCACAAAGGCGACTGTGAAAAAATCAAATGAGTAGGTTTTAATGGCAAAAGAAAGTTCTTTTTTTAGTTAATTTAGATTCCTTTCAATTAAAGTGAATTAACAGAAACTGTCAAAGTGTCTTTATTACTGTAATTTTATTCTAACTATCGGATTAATTTACAAGCAAGTTTGGGTACTAAGTCGTCTGATCATATAATTTTATAGGAATTTTTAAACAAACAAACACTTGATTTCTAAATGGTAATATATGTCATTTATAAACATTAATGCTGTTTATTATACGTTACAGCTTAAGGTTGGGAAGGAAGTCATCTCAAATATTTAACTACGAAGAAATACTCTCTAAGTATCTCGTAAGAGAACACAATTGAAAATATTTACGCAGTTCATGTTAAGTAACACTAAAATTAAACATTTTCAGTAAGTAAAGTATCTAAAAACTAACTCGATCTTGCCAGCTCTCAAACAAAAAAATGCGTTAATATCGGTCCATCCATTTATTAGTTTTGATGCCACAAACAGACACGTTCAACTTACAACTCTTTTTCCTGGCAAAGATTAAATCCTCTCTTATCAGTCCTAGAAGCACATAATCACTTTTAATACTATAAGTTCTAGAAGTAACCCTACTTCTAGAACTTATAGTATTTACCCAAACTGAATTGAAAATTCCGCACACTTAAAATTTGAACAAGCAATCAAATTATTAATATCTTGTATAGAAAAACAACAAAAGGTCCTTACGAAGCCACGGAGAATAATAAACCCAATCTCAACATTAGAACGGACAAACGTTGTAAATAATTAATAGGATATTTAAGACTTCGTATTCCCTAAGATACTATACTTTGCAAGTCGAATAAAAAAAATTGATATGTAATATATCTCCTTCAACCTTTTTAAATTAAGGTCAGATAGATTTACGAGAGTAGTCTAAGATAATAAGTGTCACCATAAATCTGGTGATTTTTAGGACATGAACGTATTTCTTTTTATGAATAGCTATGAAACGCAAGCTCAATGTGTATCTTTTAGGTGTTAGCTGATTTGATTTATAGATAATGGAACTTTCTGTTCCATTTTACCATTTTTTTACATTTAAATTCGTTGCTCAGAAAGAAATATTAACACTCATATCATAATTTGGGGTTAGATTCAATTAGTGTAAGTTGTCCAGGGATATTTATTTATTTATTTATTTATTTAATTTGATTATCGCCTCTGTGGTCTAGCGGTGCGGGTGTTGGGCTTGACTGCATGAGGTCCCGGGTTCGAATCCCGGGTCGGCCAACAAAACGAATATTGCATTTTTCCAATTTTCTTATAAAAAAAGATGCTGGTCGGGATTGGAATTGTGCCCGGTTGGCGATAGGCTTGCCACCTATCACATTGTGGGACTTAGTATCTTCGGGTAGTCGTGGGTGTCTTGTTTGTACCTCTGCCTACGTCTTCAGGGATATGAGTGTGAAGATACTTAATATGATTTGACGTATATGTTCAGTAACATCATCACAAAACTATCTATACGTTGTTAGCAGCAAATATGTATGTTTATTTCTTAGCCCGGCAGGCAACTAATTTGTTTTCATTTTTATTTAAAAAGCGTGAACCCTATGGAAACTTAAATCAATTTTTACAAATAAAAACTATACTTTTTTACTTTTATGTTCGAGATTAATAGTAGCCTGCATTCGACACTAAGTTTTTTCCTATATATGAACCCTAATCTCTTAACGACATTTGAAACATGTTATTGAAGAGCACCTCAGTTTTGATGGAAAGATAGCCAAAGCGGTAGTACTAACGTTGGCAAGTGACTGACTGATAATAAGTTAGTTTGTATATTATTTACACAAATATATTTCAAGTATTTACATACATTTAAGTATCAAGTCAATGTGTTATTTGAATTTTAGTTTATTAAACAATAATCGCGCCTCTGTGGTCTAGTGTTCCAGTTGTTGAACTTCATGAGGTCCCGGGTTTCGATTCCCGGGTTGTGAAAAAAAATTAATTGTGAAAATATGTTTTTCCAACTTTCTAAAAAAAATGTTGGTCGGAACTGGACGTGTGCCCGGTTGGCAATAGGCTTGCCGCTTATCACATTGTGGGACTAAGTGTCTTGGGCTAGTCGTAGGTGCCCTGGTTGTGCCTCTGCCTAACCATTCGGGGATATGGGGGTTAAGATACTTAGTTACTTCTAAACAATAACGTGGCTAAGTACGAGTCAGGCTCGTCCTTAAAGTGTTCTATAGGAAGGGTTAAAGCATAGATTAAAGATATATACACTTTCCCACGAGGAAATATAACTTTGTTTTTCTCAGAATGACCAAGCAACATTTGCGGTATTACCTCTACCTACATTTCAGCGATACGGACATGACGAGACATGATTTTTTATATTTGCGGTTTTTAAAATAGAAGTAAAAGTATCTTCGCACGCATATCCCCGAAGAGTTAGGCAGAGGCAGAACCAGGGCACCAACGACTAGCCGAAGACACTATGTCCCACAATGTGATAGGTTATCATAAAAAAAGGTGGCTAGCCTATCGCCACCCGGGCACATATAAAATCCCGAACAACTTTTTTTAATAGAAAAATGGAAAAACCAACACAATGAGTGTTAGTATTTCTATTTTTATAGTTTTTTTGCCCGACCCGGGACCGAACCCGGGACCTCAAGAAGTCAAGTCTGACACCACACCGCTAGAACACAGAGACGATCGAAATGTTATTACATACATACATACATATCTTCACGCCAAGTCCCTTACAGGGTAGGCAGAGAGTATCGAGTGCCAGACCTCACGATCTTGACAACCCTGTCTTGCTTCGAAATGTTATTGCAATGACAAACTGACACAAATTGATTCTCTTCAAAAAAATATTTGCGACTTTGCCGTTCGGTGCAGCTATGCTTAAATATGGTATAGTTGAAATGAAGTTATGCAGAGTTTATTTGCTAGAAAATATACCTAAACTATTCATGATTTATCCTAAGTAAAACTATACCTAGTACAACTTGTTGGTCCGGGCTCCTTTGCAAAATAGACCATCTGCCTTCCTACCAGGCAGTTCGTAAAAGGCGAGCATAGGCTTACCGTCACTAACATCATGACATCTGACTAGGTAGATGAGTTTCGCAGCGACTCGCCCGGATTGGTACTACCGCCTCACCTATTCCTGCTACCATAACGTTCAATGCTTGTCATCGACGTCCTCCGGTTCGGAGGGTTAGGTAGCCCGTAAACTTACTTTTGCTCGAGGCCTAACAATCCGGCCTCAAGTTGTCAACGCACTATTGCCACCTTTAGTGTCTGCGGCATGAATTTCTTACCGTCAGGAAATTTGTCTGGTTGTTTGCCTTTCATTATAATAAAAAAAAAACATTGGTATTAAGAAAGATTATTTTTATTTGTAAGGTTGCTAATATTTTATTATTGAAATAAATTTATTTGTTTGGATAAAAATCGTACTCGGCTTACAAAATATACCTGACATATTTTAAATATGTACTTTTAAAAACTTGTAAAAAAATTACTACGATATATGGACGGACGGATCTGTCGAATCTATGGGGTTTTCTATGGCATTCGATTACGAATTTCGAGAAGTAACGCTATAACTTATTTATTTCTTTGTAACTCTAACTATTTAATTTGTTATCATTGTTTGTGAAGAAACAGCTGAATATCTATTTCCATAACTGGAATATTTGTTTTTTTTTTTTAGTTTTTGGTGTTGGCGTTAGAATCTGCCATAAGGCAAGTTTAAGTTAGCGTCAAGTTATTCGATTTTTAAAATATGATTTAAATTATATAAAATTAAGTTATTTTTTTAATATATTTAATTTCATTCATTTAAAATTAGTCATGGAAAGTTATTTCCGGGTTAAAAGCGGTGGCCTCCTTACTCAAGCTCATTTTCGCAGCAATAAATCATACATTCTTCTGTAGTGTATCATAATTGAACAAAATTATACAAAATGCTTACAAAATCGTATTGATATTATAAATGCGAAAGTTTGTGAGTATGTATGTATGGATATTTGTTACTCCTTCACCCTCGAATAGTTGAACGGATTTTTCTGAAATTTTGAAAACAGATAGCTTGTAACCTGGTATAACAAATAGGCTACTTATAATCCAATTCGGACAATGTATTCCTCTGAAAACGCGGGCGAAGCCGCGGGCAACAGCTAGTTTACTATATTTTTCTTCAATTTGTAAGCAAATTTCAACAATTACTAAAAAACTGCGATCACCTTTACTCTCGATGGCGCCAAAACTCATATTTGTATTTGAAACTCAAATAAAACTCACAAACTACATGCACGCTTTTGTGAGCCCTAAACTGAATGAAAAAGTAATAAAAGTTAAAAAACTCTCCCAGTCAATATTGCTTCCGTTTTTAGTATAGTTTTTATGAGCTGAGCATAATATTACTTTGGTTATTGTCATTGTCGCTCTCTAAAGAGGCATACGATTTTGTTGTAGCTAATAATTTCTAATTATGAACACAGTTTCTTTGTTACATTTTTAAGTAGCTTTATAAAGATACTATTAAATTTGTTAAGTAAATTGACTAATACATGTTTGAAAAAATATTGTATAACTCTTTACTATAACTCATTGCTGATTTCCCTTCATTATTGAAGAACTGTCTCCACAAATAACAAAGCATGAACACAGAAATTTCTAGATTTATTTTTACGAATGATAAACGACAAAGGTTAGTAGACATTTGCCTAGTCTGACCAAGACGGAGTTGTATTTTTTCATTGTAAATAACACAAATAAATATTTCCTATTCGTGGAGGTCGTTTTACGGTATTACATAAGAACCTTTCCAGTGATTGATTTAAGGATCCCGTATTTCCATCAATATTACAAGCACGAACATTTTTCTTCTTTGAAAAGTTAAATAGAAACCATCTCTATACGAAAATTTTTCATACTAGTAGGAAAACAAAGGGAATTTTAGTTGTAAAGAAAAGCGACATAGTATTTAGCCATTTGCATGAGTGTCTTTACAGGCCTCTGTGTCTTTAAACCGAAATACGACCGTAGCAAGTACTGCAATTAAAGTGACAGGTATGTGGAAGACGATTATACTATTGGGTTACAAACAATTGGTTTACACTCTTTGTAGTGGTCCGGGTCTAATACGTAGAAGTATTGAAATTGTGATCAATAAATCTGAAATTTATTAATTTACTCTATAGGTTCCATTGACGGCTTTTAGATAAGAAAAAGATATGTAAATGTGCAAGTGATTTCAGATAATTATAGAAATTACTAAAACTTATTAGCACTTATTACTATCACTAAACAAATTTCTTTACATTTATAATCGAGAAGTAATGCGATGTAATAATTTGAGTAAAAGTTTTTCGTGATAGACCCTCTATCCTCGAATTGTGTATTTACTCACATTTGTTTCTTTTTACAAAATGGCGGGATCAGTGAATCTGGTAATATCAAAATCACGCACGTTTCTTCGCAGACCGCTTGGCGTTATTAGCGATCGTCACGAAAGATGAATATTCATCTTCAGATTTATTTAAGTGCGTGATTGTACGTGATATAAAACCATGTTAACTTTGGGTAGAGTACAGTCAGGCATAAAAATTGTTAGCGCGCATTTTATTAACATTTAACTTAAAATAACTAGTGCTTAGTACTCAATACTAGATGGAAATTATTATAAACTAGCTGTTGCCCGCGGCGTTGCACTGTTTCAAAAAACAACTATCCTATGTTTTAATTCAAGTTACACTTTATGTGTGTGCCAAATTTCAAGAAAATCGGTTCAGCAGTTTTTGTTTGAAGGAGTAACAAACAAATATACAAAATTTCGTATTAATAATGTTAATAGGAAAAATAAAAAAATCTAAGCAAATTTTATGCTTGTATTATGGGTGTTAGTCAACAATACAGAAATAGAATTAAATAAACATCTAGACCCAGAAATGCAGATTTTAGAGAATAGGGTAGTAGTGAATTTTTCTCCCCCCTTCTTTGTGTTAAATACTTACTTTTGCCTCAGGTTGGCAACGCAATATTACTACCTTTGGTATCTCTAGGTGACGTGAATTTCTTACAATCAGGAAATCCGTCTGCTGGTTTGCCTTCCATCATCATAAAAAAAATAGGCTATCTGCCTGCCTGCTTAACGCTCTTAAGAAATGAGTATTTTATATTCCTGTCATAGACAAAACCATTAGTGGTAGAGCTCCGTGCAGCAATTTGCCCGTAACTTGGCCTGATTCACAAACTGACCTATTCCTGCCGCCATTATGACAGTTCCAACGTCTGATCCCGCTGGTAGAGTAACCGTTAAACTTGGACAATATGCTTTATACGCCGGTCAGGGGACAGCAACGCACCTATAACATATGTTGTATCTACATATCTCTCACCATCAGGAGAGTGGTTTGCTTGTTCCCTGACTAATGCTGTTTAATTTATGAGGATTAACATTTTATCCTCAAACTTATTACCGACTTCACAGATTTTTGCTGTCAGTAGGCGATACGAATTTCAAGCTACCTTTATAAAAAAGTGTTATATGTAGTTTTTCTTTAAGTATCTTCACGCCCATATCCCCGAAGAGGTAGGCAGAGGTACAACCAAGGCACCCACGACTAGCCGAAGACACTAAATCCCACAATGTGATAGGTGGCAAGCCTATCGCCAATCGGGCACATTTCCAATATTTTTTTTAATAAAAAAATTGAAAAAATTCGAACCCGGGACCTCATGCAGTCAAGTCCAACTAGACCACAGAGGCGATAGTTTTTCTTTACAATTTAAAAAAAATCGAAAAAGAATAAAATGCTTAGAACACTCAAATTAAATATACACACGCGCATCCACACACATTCACACAGACGGACAGACACGTAAAAATTATAAAATCCCTATTTTTCCATCGGGGTTATAATGACTAAATAAATAAAAAATAAGGAAAATGTAAATGGAAATAAAATTTTATTAAGTGGGTAGCTAAAGAAAATGGCCAAAAGATAAAAATGAATTCGAAAAAGGAAATCTCTGAACTATTTATACATCAAAGCAATTCTTACGCCCCATAGAATCGTGACAAGAATATTGGGAAGAATTATCCTCCTCATTTTCTTAAGTAAGAACAGTTTAGGATATTGGCTCTTACAATGTCTGCTAATGAAATACCTTATGTAAAATGAAAGTAACAAAAAATGTAGAATTCATCAGTAAGAAGTTTGAACAAAAATGTTTGTACAAAGTGTGAAATGTATGAATATTTTTTATCTATTTCATTCCGCACATTGAATTTAGCCCCAAGATGGATTCATTCCCCCGTGTTGGTCCGGACTCCTTTGCAGAATAGACCATCTGCCTTCCTGCCAGGCTGCTCGTAAAAGGTGAGTATAGGCTTACAATCACTGGCACCGTGACTTCTGACTAGGTGGTAGAGTCCCGCACCGACTCGCCCGGATTGGTAGGTACCACCGCCTTAACTATTCCTGCCGCTAAAATGTCAGCGCTTGCCGTTGACGTGTTCCGGTTGGGAGGATAAGGTAGCCGATAAACTTAATTTTGCTCGAGGCCTAATATCCCGGCCTAAGGTTGGCAATGCATCATTTCCACCTCTGGTGTCTTTAGGCGGCTTGAATTTCTTACCATCAAGAAATTGGTACCGTTTTTACCGTCTGCTTGTTTGCTTTCAAATGTCTTAAAAAATGCATCAGGAAATTAACGTGCTTACTTACCTTCTAACTTTCTAACAAGTTTAAAACATTTTCGATATCTAATTTTTTTTCAACCGTTTTTTTTTGGTATCTAATTGTATGCTAACTTCGGACAGCAAACGATCGTTTGACTGGGTTTCTTATCTAAGTGTATACTTTAATGGATCACTTAACTACGAGACACGTGTTACGATATAACCTTCCCCGTGGTCCACAACTTAAGACTTCATATCAGAGAAGATTGGTCTGACAATGTTAATGTCTTAAAATTATCAAAGACATAAAATAATGTTGAAATAGACATACTATCCAAATAGAAATAATTTGAACGCTATAAGCGAGCGAGAAAAACTTCACTTTCCAAATTATATCTTTTAAACAAACATAAGAGTACGTACTATTATATATACGTATATATAAATATACGTATCATATGACTTGAAAACTACAGAATTTGATTAAATTTGATTTTTATAAACTGGAAAGCATCTACTTTCAAACAACACCGACCCACTAGATAACGAAGGCGATATTTCAAATTGTTTTCATTTCATCACTTTTCTCTTATTTGCGAACATGTTGTTTTGTTATTTTTAGTGAGAAATCAATGAACAACCACATTACTTATCTGGTGGTAAAAGATAACCGTGACCTATAGACACCATAGATGTTACATGTGTGTCACTATCCTATGGCCAGGATCTTAAGCCTGTTAAAATGTTCATGTAGCTGTATTAATTTTAACTGTGGTCTAGCGGTTCAGTTGTCGGACAAAACTGCATGAGGTCCCGAGTTCAATTTTTGGGTTTTAAAGAAAAAGAAAAACAAAAAGAAAATTGGGTTTTTCCAATTTTCTGACAAAGAAAAAAAAAGGTTGCTCGGGATTGGATTTGTGCCCGGTTGGCAATAGGCTAGCCACCTATCACATTGTGGGGCTCTTAGTGTCTTTGGCTAGTCGTGGGTGCCCTGGTTGTGTCTCTGCCTAGCTCTTCGGGGATATGAGTGTGAATAAAAAAAGTAAATGAATCTACTGAAATTACTTTTACGATCAGAGTATGTCTACTTTAGCTGGATACAAGTTATTGACAATTTAACGACTTTCCTGTGTGGTGTGTGTTGAATAACGCATAAGATGGTGCGATAGGTCGACTTAATGATAGTGTTATCTCAAATGTCATTAGGTTTTAGGGTAGAGGGTGAAAATAAGGACATACATGTGTGTGTCTGTCGTTAGTGAGTGTATACATGAGAAAGATTTTTTTGAAACACTTTTCCCGAGTTGGTTCGGGCTCCTTTGTTGATTAGACCATCTGCCTTCCTGTGCCAGGAGGATCGTCAAAGCGATCATAGGATTACCGTCACTAACACCGAGACATCTGACTAGCTGGTAGAGTCTCGCAGCGACTCGCTCGGATTGGTACAACTGCCTTATCTATTCCTGCCTTCATTATGTCAGCGCTTACTGTTGACGTGTTCCAGTAAGGAGGATAAGGGCTACCTTAAATTTACTTTTGCTCGAGGCCTAACATCCCGGCCTAAGGTTTGCAATGCATCAATTCCACCGTTGGTGTCTCTAGGCAGTCTTCTATTTCTTACCATTAGGAAAACCGTCTGTGTGTTTGCCTTCCAATACCATGAAAAAAAAATCCTGATGATACGAAATACAGTATTCTACAGACATAAAAAATGATAATGATGTGTTATAACTAGAAGTTAAGATATTCAGCTTTTCTACTAAGCGGCAACACTAACCTCAAAGTCAGCAAATTATAATATTATGGTCATTGTGTAGCGTAGTTACTACAAATTTTAAGTTATTGCTATCTTTATTTTATTTATAGACAAAACGCGTTTAGTGATATCAGATTGAAATATGCGTTTTACATACATTACAGATGCACT
This sequence comes from Calephelis virginiensis, assembly GCA_002245475.1. Taxonomy (NCBI): domain Eukaryota; kingdom Metazoa; phylum Arthropoda; class Insecta; order Lepidoptera; family Riodinidae; genus Calephelis; species Calephelis virginiensis. The sequence continues at coordinate 84,315 of NJDC01003651.1, forward strand.
CAGAGACGTCAATCAATATTTAATCAATGATTAAGTCACAAAGTTTTGGATAATTTCGATTTAATGACAGATTAAAAGACAAATCACCTTGCGGCTGTAAATCTACATTTGAAAATACGTTAATTGAAACGTCATTAGTAATTATGTCCTGATTAAATTGACAAGTATAAAATGATTCACTTCTTTTACTTTAAAATAAAGTATCTTCACGTCCATAATGCCGGAGAGGTAGGCTGAGGAACAATCAAGGCCTCAATCAAGGGGTTGGAACCCATCCCGGATGCTGGAGCACAGAGGAGTTTGTTTGTTTTAAATTTCATAATTTCCAAATTTCTAAATAAAAAAAGCGGATTGGATATCTGCCCGGTCGGTGATTGGCTTGCCACCTATCACATTGTGGGATTTAGTGTCTTCGGCTAGTTGTGGGTGACCTGGTTGTGACTCTGCCTACCTCTTCGGGTATATGGGCGTGAAGATACTTTTTTATAAAAAAAACATGTAAATAAAAAAAGGAAACGAATCTACTGAAATTACTATTACGATTAGAGTATGTCTACTTTAGCTTGATACAAGTTATTGACAATTTAACGACTTAGACTTTAAATAAATTTAGTAGTTGTTAGTATTACCGTCATTACCAAGCAAAGATTTGGTAGAGAAACGACGTTTTATAAAAATAAAATTTGCATGTTGTAATATTATGAACATGGAACTCATTAAAAGACCCACACACAACTCAGCAAATATAAATTATAAATTTGTTGCGGCCACATCGCGTTTTACGAAAGTAGTGTTGTTTAAACTTTAAACTAGTTAAAACAAATCTTGTTATGAATGCTCGTTGTTTTATTAGTCCTTAAGGTAATCTTTATATGTATAATTCTTGTGTTCGTGTGTTTGTCATTGAACTCCTTCTATATGACAGGAGCGACTTTAATGAAACTTTTTGTGTGTTTTCAAGGGGATTCGGGAATGATTTAGAACTGGAATTTTTTTTGGAACGAAGTTCCTTATTGCGCGTTGTGAATGGGGGCTAGACGGAAAAAAATCTTACGAAAATGTTATCACGACACTTTTTGCTCTGTGGCCTAGCGGTTCAGTAGTTAGACTTGACTGCATGAGGTCCCGGGTTCGAATCTCGGGTCGGACAATTTTTTTTAATTATTGGTACGAAGTTCCTTATTTTTTTTTATTTTTCATTTTCTATTTTTTTTATTATCATTTTCATTTTTTTATTATTTTTTTATATTTTTATTTTCTTTTTTTATTTCATGTTTCTCTGTCTGTCTCTCTCTATAAGAGAGATAGAGATAGAGATAACTATAGATTGATAGATATTGAGAGAGAGGGGGGGGGAGAGAGAACTTCGTTCCATCCGGGTGTCCTTTGACACCTCTCAACTTTTTTAATTATTTTTTTAATAATAAGTATTTGTTGATTTTGGAATGTTACACATTTGATCCGGCAGACTGCGCTACTATCGAAGCATTAATGTCAAGCAATACGAAGTTTGTTTGGTCAGCTAGTTGTTATATAATGTTTGACCGTCTCGAGCCTTCAGCGTTAGACGTATCTAACGCGATCGACCAATCGCAAGGCTCGGTTTCGATTTCCATCTGAGGTCAGATATTTTCATGAAGATTTAAATGTACGCGTAAGATTCAGCTAGTAGCTGTGTATCTATACACAGCCACCAGCGTAAAAGGTAAAGAAAGGAATTAAAAAACCTCGATCTCAAATAGTAAGAGCATTGAGACGAAAGATAACTGGTTCAAATACTGTCTAATGTACGGCCTGATATGATAGCTACCATGCAGAAAACGGTCAGCTAAATTAACTTCATGGTACGAAATAGAAAACCTGGCAAAGTTGAGTGATGTCTGAATTGCCCAAAACTTGTCAGGTATTAAAGTGTTCGTTGTAGACCCCCTGAAATTGTTTAAAATCAACTTTACACAGATTTTGCTACAAAACTTATTTTGTAAAATAATATTGTAGTTAGGTATATATATTAAGTATTAGTTATTAGTTATTATTAGTATTTGACCGCCTCATTGGTCGAGTGGCTAGCGTACACATATTTTTAAAGAAAGAAACACTTGTACTGTTTTACTTATCACTTATAATTTATTACTTTGTAATTAGTAGCCTACCTTTGCTCTTTGGAGTTTAAGTTTTAGCCCTGATGATGCTGTAAACTCTTTGGAGTTTAAGTTTTAGCCCTGATGATGCTGTAAACTCTTTGGAGTTTAAGTTTTAGCCCTGATGATGCTGTATAAGCGAAACCGGTAGGCTACTAATTACAAAGTAATAAATTATAAGTGATAAGTAAAACAGTACAAGTGTTTCTTTCTCTAAAAATATGAATATTTGAAAGTTTTACCAAGCGCCGACGATGGAAAATATCAAATATGCTAGCGTACACGCCTAACTACATCGACCAACCGCGAGTCTCGGGTTCGATTCCCGACGGGGGCAGTCATTTGTGTGACGAACATTTAGATGTCTTCATTTCAGGGTCTGGGTGTTTATTATATTTTATGTAATTTGGTGCACAATAAACAGTTATTATATTCTATTCTATTTCTATGTATTATAATCGTTGTCCAACAGCCATAACACAAGCATATGATGTGCTTACTTTGAGTTTAGATTCAATTTTTGTAACTTGTCCAGGGATATTTATTTATATTATTTATTAAAGTATAAAACACTTTGAACATTTCGATATATCAGAAAAAAGTTCCTGAGCTAATATGAGACGCCAGTAAAATTATTTCTTTTTAAAATGGTGTAGGGATTACTTTTCTTCTTTAACTGGGTAAGATTACCAATTTTTAAACCTATGTCTTAAATATTTTAATTTAAGCTCTTTTTTTACTTGAATTATTTGAATACTTGCTAGTTTAAATAATGAAAATTGTAAAAGTTTTTCGTTTTTTAAAAATTATATATATTATCGTCTCTGTGGTCAAGCGGTTCAGATGTTAAATTTGACTGCATCAGATCCCGGGTATGAATCCCGGGTCGGGCAAAAAAATGGGTTTTCCAATTTTCTAATAAAAAAATATGTTGCTCGGGATTGGATATGTGCCCGGTTGGCGATAGGCATGTCAACTATCACATTGTGGGACTTAGTGTCTTCTCTGGGTGCCTTGGCTGTGCCTCTGCCGATCTCTTTGGGGATATACGCGTAAAGATACTTTACTTTTAAAAATAACGAAATTTACAAATGCACAGAACAAGTGCTACAATTAAAAAATCTTAAGAAAATTGAAAGTTATGGCCATTATAAAAAGTGGATTTCATTTGAATTGATGGACTCATTTTAGTAATCATTAATAGTAGGATTTTTTTTATTCCTTAACTCGACCTGCAGGGTTACTCTTGAATATCTATTTTATGCAAATTGGAAATTGGAATCGAATAAGTCATTTTAGATACGCTTCAACACAGTACTAGCGGAAAATAATTCAACGAATCCGATAAAATAATTTATTGTTTTTAATTAACTAAATGTTTCATGATTCGCTAGTACCCATTGTGTACAAGAGTACCTAAAATGACATATCCGATTCCAATTTTCAATTTGCCTGAAATCGAGATTCAAGAGTAACCCTACAGTAGATGTGAACTAGTTTAAAATTCATTTCATTGAAATGAAAGCTTGCAAAATTACGGGAACGCGAATTATTATATTTTGAAAAATCCTACTAATATTCTAAATGCGAGACTTTTGATTGTTTGTTACTCCTTCACGCAAAAACTGCTCAAGCGATTTTCATATAATTTGGCACACAGATAGAGGGTAACATGGATTAATACATAGGATTCCTGTGATACCATTAGTCGCACGGGCAATGCCGAAGGCAACAGCTAGTGGTGATGTAATAATTAAAATAAAGGTATTTACACTTTTTGTATAAAAATAAAAAGAAATCTCCATACGTCGGTCCGATGTTGGATTTGAATTCATGGCGTTGTAGGTGCGATTCCTAGGTCAGGTATTTTTGCCACCTATCATAGTATCGGACTTAGTATCTTTGGCTGTCGTGGATTTGTATTTCTGCCTACCTCATCAGAATTCTGCATCCTCATTTTTATCGACAAACTAGATGTTGCCCGCCGTTTGTTAATGAAATATGTTTGCAAGATAAAAACTATCCTATCTGTTAATCCAAGTTACCCTCTAAGTGATTGCCAAACTTCATGAAAATCGGTTAAGCAGTTATTGCGTGAAGTAAAAAACAAACATACAAACTTTCGCATTTATAATATTAATAGAATATAATACCATTAAAAAATCATGAACATCAAATTCATTAAAGGGCCCAAACACAACTCAGTAAACACAAACAGTAAATGCGTTGCGGTCACAGCGCGTTTCACAAAAGTACTGGAATTGTTCAAACTTTAAACGAGTTAAAACAGGTCTTGTTTCAGAATCCACTTACTGTTCATATTCACATTTAAAACCAGGTTTTTATTTGCACTTTATACAAACAGACGACCGTGGTGGAACATTGTTTCGTAATTTACGTTGTCGTAGTGGTTTACTAGTTACTAGCTGTTGCCAGTGACTTCGTTAAGTAAATTATTATCATCATCTCATCATATTCTCGACGGGATAGGTAGAGGCACAGCTAGGGTGCCCACGACTAGCCGAAGCCACTAAGTGATGGGTGACAAGTCTATCGCCAACCGGGCACATATCCAATCCCGGGTAACGTTATTTTTATTAGAAAATTTAAAGTATACATGTTCTTATTTTTGTTGCCCGACCCGGGGATCGAACCCGGGATCTCAAGAAGCCAAGTCCAATGTCAGACCTCTAGATCACAGAGGCGACGCGTTCACGCGTTTAAGTGACTTTTCATGGTTGGTGATGGAAACGGATGATTTTCCCGTAGTAATGTTGAACCGGGCTATAAGCTACTACACAAAATTTGGTCAAAATCGGTTAAGCAGTTTTTGCGTAAAAAGTAACCAGACTAAAATTAGAAAAAAAACAATCGTTTGGGGTTCTGTATTGTATATAAGACGTAGCAATTATTGTTTTAAAACAAATATTTCATGTACCAGATTTAGTTTTATTACTATTTTATTATATGTAGAGATTAAAAGTAAACAGGCAAATGGATTTCCTTAAGACAAGAAGCACATGTCATAGACATTTAAGGTGGAAGTGATGCGTTGCCAAACTCTTAGTAGGGTATCATATCTCATGTTATACCTGAAATATGAAGATAAAATCGTGTCCTACTTTTTCTTTCAATACATTTTCCTTATTTCTATTTTATTTGTACACTCCATTAACTTCAATCAACTTTTAATGCAATAAATTCCGCTCACAGATAAGAGAATATAAAATACCAAATTGTTAAAATATATGCCGGAGTGTACTAGGAAATTGACAGTATAAAACAACTCCTACACGACACATTCGAAATAGGAACATAAATTCGTTCATGCAAACGAATAACACGGGTAGTTTGACGATCCGCCATTTTGTGTATCGGCCATTTTGTTGTACAGATCCAAGTAATGGCGCCGCTGAAACCATTGTCTGTTTTAGTTGCGGGCTTTATGCGTTCATGTTAATGGTTTGAGACATCGTAAAAGGGCCTCGAGATGAGCGCGGTTAAATTTATAACGTATATGCTCTTACATACATTTACTTCTTCAATCATCAAAGTAAAATTGAAATATAAAGGCGAATTTTACTACGACGTTGATTAAACCGAGTTTATAATGTTATAAAGCTTCCTTTCCAGATTGTGACGTTCTTTACTGTTAAATTTTAAGAAAGCTGAAACAGTTAACTTCTTGTTTAAGATTTACAGCCTGTCAAAGCAATCACATGACTTTTTCCAAACGTCTTATGGATTTATATTTATAAAATGTCAACGCTGTGTATGTGTATAGAATATTTATGTTATGGTACTTCTTAATCTTTATTTTATTCTAAACTGCTTAACTGATTTTAATCAAATTTGCACACAATGTGCAGTTTGTTTCATAGCTCTACATCTCAATTTAAGGTTGCAATATTATTTGATGCATAATTGTTTATTTGTTATCTGACACTACAGCCACAATATAACAAAACCTTAGCCACAGGAACGCGTGGCTGGGTCTGCTAGCTATACTATAAAAAATACTAGCAATTAAAATGAGAAACATCGAGCGCATTTCATTATAAATAAAAGTACCCTTTTCTATTAAAAAGAGACATCGATGATATAGGTACTTATATAAAAAATAATTACGACTTAGAAGGAGCAGTTGAACATATTTTAGTAGTTTTGTCTGTTTGTATGTCTGTCTATCTGTATCATAATCACAATTTGCTAAACCGATTTTAACGAAATTTAGTTGAAAGGTACTTTATGTTTCGAGGAATGTTATAGGCAACTTTTTATCCAGCTTACTTAAGGAGAGGGAAAAAATTAAAAAAAAACTAGTGGTCGCCCATTGGTCGGAAGTTAACCATAATAAATTTTAATACCTTGTTAATATGAACGCCATCTTCATTTCTCAAGACCAACTACTAAACTTTATGAATATTTAGTGCGCCATCTGTGATCTTTCATCGTTATCATCAATATTATTGTTTGTGTGTGTCAAATGCATGGTATAGTATAGCAAAGTGTAGTATATGATCATATTCCCGAAGAGGTAGGCAGAGGCACAACCAGGGCACCCACGACTAGCCGAAGACACTAAGTCCCACAATGTGATAGGTGGCAAGCCTATCGACAACCGGGCACATATCCAATCCCGGGAACATTGTTTTTTAATAGAAAATTGGAAAAACCAAATTTTCTTTTTATTGCCCGACCCGGAACTCGAACCTGGGACCTCATGCAGTCAAGTCCAACACCTGAACCGCTAGACCACATAGGCGAAGATGCATGGTAGTGTGAATAATGTTTTATTTATTGATTTAATTTACGTTATAAGTATTATTATTGAAAAATATTAGCGTTCTGCACTTCTCCAACATATAAACCATAAGTGTGCCAAATTTTATGCTTCTGCGTCCGCGCAATTTTCGAAAAAGGGGTCCAAAGCTTTGGAATCACGTATTAATATTAAAAATATAAACTAGGCTTTAGCTCAGTTACCTAAAGACGATATAATTTATTCGTTTTTAGATTAGTAATTTGTGCTTTATAGATTGTCTCGTATTTTATCCAAATCATAACTGTTGTTATTGAAAAATTGCGTACAAAACCACATACATTATTACAAGGGGCCTTCAATAATTACTTAGCCTCATCGCCCCATGGCGTTGTTGTTACAAAAGAGTTTGACTATCGTGCAGTAAATATTTTTGAAGTCTATCAAGTAGTTTTCAGTCTTTTCCTTCATTTGTTTTGTTTTGACAGCCTTTGGAAGCGAGCGTGTCGGTCGGTTTAGCAAAAATGGAAAAAGAACAATATCGTTCGGTGATTACATTCTTGTTTTTGGAAGGGAAAACGCGCAGCGAAATCAAAGATCGCTTGGATGCTGTGTACGGTGACTCTTCTCCTTCGATGGCGACCGTCAAAAATTGGTTCAACGACCGACGTGCGGCCAACGTTCTCGTGGCCGCACGTCGGTTTTTGATGAGCCACGCCCAGGTGCACCGAAAACGGCTACTACAGAAGAAAACGTATAAAAAATCCACGATCTCGTGTTGGCAGACCGGCGA
>NJDC01003651.1:92595-103102 GCA_002245475.1 Calephelis virginiensis
ATAAACATCGCCTGTATGGTTTTGGACTTGACTTCATAAGATCCCGGGTTCGGTACCCGGGTCGGGCAACAAAGGAAAATTTAGTTTTTCCTGTTTTCTAATAAAAAAAATGTTGCTCGGGATTGGATACGTGCCCGGTTGGCGATAGGCTTACCACCTATTAGATTGTGGGACTTAGTGTCTTCGGCTAGTCGTGGGTGCCCTGGTTGTGCCTCTGCCTATCTCTTTAGAGATATGGGCGTGAGGATACTTCCTTTTAAAAATAAATATTCAACACCACGTACTATTATCGTTGACCGCGTCTTTGGTCGAGTGGCTAGCGTACGCGCATAACTACACTGACCAATCGCAAGGCTCAGGTTCAATTCCCGACAGAGGCAGGCTTTGTGTGATAAACATGTGTCTGCATTTCTGGGTCTGGGTGTTTCTAAAATTTATTCTGGTATCTATTTCAGAGAACCGTTAACTAACAGCCATAACACAAGCACATCATAATTTTCTTCCTTCAGGGTTAGATTCAATTTGTGCTACTATAGCGGCAGGAATAGGTAAGGTGGTGGCACCAATCCGGGCAAGTCGCTGCGAAACTCTGCCACCTAGTCAGATGTCATGGTGTTACTGATGATAAGCCTTTGCTCGCCTTTTACGAGCTGCCTGGCAAGAAAGGCAGATGGTCTATTCTGCAAAGGAGCCCAGACCAACACTCTTAAACTTATCAAAAGTATCTACAGGGAGTGATGAAGGCTTGGGGTTCAAAACTCGTCTGAACTGAAATGTTTTTTGGAAAAAGATATTGGTGATTTCTTATTTATCCCATTTTAACACGATAATGGCCAATAACTGTCGTTGTATCAAGAGTTGTCGTTGTCGAGAGAGAGCGTCGCCTTCGAGCAACAGTGGCGTACTCTCTCAGCGATCGCAGGAGAGGACCTCTCGCTGCCGAGCGTAGTTAACGTCTTACTCGGTAGTGACAGGTCCTGGCAGGCGGTGGTCTCCTTTTGCGAAGACGTTATGACGCAAAAGGAGACCGCGGAGCGGGCCCGGGAGGACGATCCCAACTCAGGCCCGCTCCAGCGCAGGTGGACCGGGGGCACGAGAAGGCGGTTCACCCGCCTTCAAAGTGCTTCCGATGCGGGGCTGCCAGGGGGAGTCGGGGGACTTCCTCTGGTCAGCACGGCCTTGCACGCCTGGGAGGCGACTCCAATGGCCGGAGTCGCTCCTCTCTCAGCGCGGGAGGAGGCCCGGTGAGGACCGGGCCGTAGCCGCGGAGCGAGATGGTGAATGCCAACGCGACCTCATCTCGCTCCTTGCCAGGCGGCAGGAAGGTCATCGTGTGGTTTTTAGTCGGTTCGAGTCCGACATAACCCGCCGTTCTGCCCCGAGAATGGTGGGTATCCAGGGGGATTTTCCACACCAAAAAAAATCCCTGGTTCTTCAGATCACCAGTTTTGGGAATTGTCCATATTGGTGTAGGATTTAGCATTGTGCGTTTATATAAAAGTTTATACGATTTTCTCCCGTCTGGATCTAGGTCTTATGTGTAGAATATACCATCTGCCTTCTTGCCAGGCAGGTTGTAAGATGTAAGCATAATTACATGGATAATTATCAAACAAAATTACTTGCAACAGGGTAATGTGGAGCAACTTGTCCTGGAACGGATCCACCGCCTTACCCGTTCCTGCCATTATAGTGGCAGCGTCTTATTTTATTCTGGAGGATAGAGTAACTTGGAAACTTGCTCAATAGGCCTAATACCTCGGCCACCTATAATATCTATGGTGTCTATATGCCACAACCGTTTTTCAACTAAAATTCAAAATTTTCCCTTCTAAATCTATTGAGAAAAGCTCTCGTTGGGGCTTATAGTTCTTTTATGACAAAATGTAGACTGTATCCTTCTCGAAGTACTAATCAATAGCAATTTTCAATGTCAGAATTCCTTGAAATAAAATCAAATATAACACAGTTTTCAGACACACACACACACTCTTATTTATACTAAATAGTAACGATATCTTTGGGATAAAAGTAGAAATAGTGTGACTAAATACACTAATCTGACAATTATTTGACTAAATTATTTGGATGGGTAGAATATTTCAGTAACCACGTTACTAGAATTTACAAAACTAGCGAGCACTGAAGTCCTCCCCTTTTTTTATAATATTGGGGGGCAAACAAGCAGTCCGGTTTCCTGATAGTAGGAAATTCACGACGCTTAGAGACACCAAAATTGGTAATGGTGCGTTGCCAACTTGAGGCCAGGATCTTATGTTTTGAGCAAAAGTAGGCTTACTGGCTACCTAATTCTTCAAAGCGGAACATGTCAACGGCAAGCACTGACGTTACGGCGATAGGAATAAGTAAAGCGGTGGTACCTATCTGGATGAGTCGCTGAAAAACTCTACCATCTAGTCAGTTGTTACGATGTAAGTGACGGTTAGCTCACCTTTTGAAGGATCTGCAAAGGATCCCGGATTAAGACGGGGAAAACTACGTTGCCACGTTTCAGAGTAATAATGCGCTTGTAGGAAATTAAGTTGCTTATTTGGGATTTTTGCCTATTCGCAATACATTTTTAATGTAGGGTCGTTATACTTTCTGAATTGATAAAACTGGGACGCAAAATTGTAATAACTGGTAATAATGGTAATTTATGAGTGCATTACGCTTTGTTTTTAGAAGAAAAATGGGGTGAAAGTAGGCTATTGCCATTGTTCAAACAGAGTTAACGATATTTTTATAAGGTTAGAAACGAATAACTAAAGGTTTTCACAATGTTATTTGGTTCGCTAATGTGACCACCCAATCGTCCGCTGGTAGAACATGCGCCAAACATGGCCAATTGCTTAACGTCAAATAACAAATAATCTAAATAATTGCATGCTGTTGCAGGTTGCAGCTAGATACGTGAAACAATTTAGCAATTATGATACAAACAAGCGATCCAGAGAACTTCATTCACTTGTAACACAATACTCTCTAATACTCTGCAAGGGGGAAGATACGTAGGTATATGTAAGATGACCTGTATGTTCAAATGTTTCTCTACCTTCTAGATTTCGAGTTATTTGGTTATTTTATAACGAGTGTTGTTATTATATCTGAAATTAGCAAACTACAAAACTTATAACTTAAAAAAATAGCGCAGAATCTGTAAAGCATGTAAAAAAACCAAATTAATTAAAATGGGCTGTATTTCATTACCGCGTAGGTAATGCATTATAGCCCAATGTATTGAATTGAATTGAATGACTTTCACTCCTCCATGGAAACCCCCTCAGTAAGCGGCATAACAAGCATTCTATAACCTTTCACAAAACATAGAGTATCTACCAGCCAAACTTCGTCAAGAGAGGTTTCATAGACTCTGCGTATACTACATTCATGATACTGATACACAAACATTTAAAAATGCTAAAAATGTGTTTTGCTGACCCTTTTTAGTTGCAAGCAGGCGCTAACAACTGAAAAGAAAATTATTTTTTTTAAATATTTTTAATGTAACTTTTTATTTATCGCCACTGGGCGCCAGAAGTACGGCGTCAGATGTGACTTCGTAGGGTAACGTTTTCTATCCCCGAGAATGGCAACAAAATATGAGTATTTTCAATTTTCTACCAAAAATACCATTGCACGGGATTATAATATATGCAACCAGTGTGCGATAAGATTGCCACTTATTATATTGTGAAATTTAGTGTCTTCAGCTAGTCATGGGTGCCGCGATTGTGCCTCTGCTTGGGTGATATGGGCGTGAAGATACTGCAGCTTTTGATAAGTATAGGTGATAAAGATATCGCTCAATTTTTGTCGCTACTTCAAGTTACATAAAAAACCCACCGGATATTAGGTTAGCAACAGCCATAAAGTTAATCAATTGTGCTTCCGTTCATCCAATTCATACAAAATCAATGAGGACCGGAAAAAAGACGATCAATTGAGTAATCACAGGGCAATAGCAACCTAATTTATACTTTATTACCGAGCTACAAAGGTTGTATTTGATCACGCAATTTAGCCGTTTTGTGTAAGATTTTGTATGGATTATTAAGCTTAATTTTATCTCCTATTACTCTTAGGATTACTGAATACAAGACAATGTTTATGGCTTCGTTTGGTCGTTGAACAATTATATTTTTAGCGGGATCGAAAAAGAGGGGTGCTATAAGTTTGACGTGTGTATTTTTTTATGATAATGGAAGGCAAACACTCAGGCGGATGGAAGGCAAACAAGCACCGTTACCCACCTTTAGTATCTGTGCGTTGCCAACCTTAGGCCGGGATGGTAGGCCTCGAGCAAAAGTAAGTTTACCGACTACCTTGCCTTCTGAACACGTCAACAGAAAGCATTGGATGTTATTGTGGCAGGAATAGGTAAGGCGGAGTAGCTGCGAAACTCTACCACTTAGTAGGATGTCACGGTGTAATGACGGTAAGCCCTTGCTCGTCTTTTACGAGCTGCCTGGCAGGAAGGTAGATGGTCTATTCTGCAAAGGAGCCCATTTCAATACGGGGAAAAACATTGGGCTGATCTGATAACGGAACCGGCATGTAGCCTCAGGAAATCCAAAAATTCTTAAAATCCTTTTTTTCCTTTATTTATGAGATAGGTTAACGAACAAGCACACGGGTTTCATGATCGTTAGAGACAACCGTGGTCTGCATTCACCATAGATGTAATAGGCATGTTGCTCTTCTGTGGCCTATTGTGCAAGTCAACCGACTACCCTACCTCCAGACCGGAATATTACATTTCCATGGCAGCAGAAATAGGTTAGGCGGTGGATCCCTACCCGAACAAGTTACTTTGCAGCGCTTTATCATCAGTATTCTCATTGGCACTGATCTTTATTTTAACCAGTGCTCGCCTTTTACGAGCTGCCTAGCTGAGAGGCATATAGTTTATTCTACGCAGTAGACCTGGACCAACTTGAATAAGTCCTACCTATCCTATCGTAGTTGGGCTTATTAGATACTTTTTGACTAGTGACTCTGGTCTAGCGGTTCAGGTGTTGGACTTGACTGCAAGAGGTCCAAGAGGAGACAAAAAATGTTGCTCGGAATTGGATATAAGCCCGGTTGGCGATAGGCTTGCAACCTATGACATTGTGGGACTTAATGTGTTCGGCTAGTCGTAAGTGCCCTGGTTATACCTCTGCCTACCTCTTCGGGGATATGGGCGTGAAGATACTTTTTTTTGACTAGTACTTCTCAAGTCATTTGGGAATAGATTTTATACGTAAAATCTTGACTCAAAAACATGTGTTCTTTTAAAAACTTGTTTTATTTGATGCCGCTGCAGTCTAGTGCTTCGGGGTTGGGTTTGACTTCACGAGGTCTAGAGTTCGATTCTTTTGTTTAACTAACCGAAAGAAAATGTATTTTTTTTTTATTTCAAACAGTGCATTCTTGTAAAATTACCGCCGGTGTAGCAGTGCCACTTAAATTTAAATCCTCTGCAATCATAGAAAGTGCTAAGTCATCTTCGTTAAATACTATCGTATTAATCTCTGCTTCGTTTGGTTCTTTACAATATAATCGTCTAATTTTTTTTAATTCTTTGTTTAGGAGATATTTACTTGGCAATTGGAATATGTCGTTGACTGTCCATCGCTACAAGTCATCTTGATAATTATTTGGATTTTTTAAATGTAACAGCTATCGTTGCTTTTATGCGACGCTCGGAGATACGATTGTTCATCGAAGAGTCCAACTTTTCTGAGAGAGGAGTTTTTAGATTTTCTAGCTTTCGAATCATGAAACGCAACATATGTTCGGATATGTGTAGCATCGCTGACCATTGCCACCCAATCCCGTCAATCTCGAACGGGATCTTGTCATATTATGCTTCGGGATTGATCCCGACAAATCACACGAGATGTCGCGAGATAAAGATCTTGCGGGATCGGGATTACATTCCTTAATTACCGGGGTCTTAGACTTTATATGCAAATCTACAGACTACCCTAGTCAAGAACGGAATACAACAACAGTGAGCATTTAAGCTTTAACATATTTGATATATTACCCTTACGTATCTCGTTACTTCAGTCTAGATACGTTGCACGTTTTAGAAATTAAAATTCGGCGTTGCACTCTCTTTATTCAAGCTAAGAGCTCTCTTCCACGTAGGTGTGCTCTTGACCTACCTGGAAGTTATGTGCAGTCACGAAACATCTGATAACCATGCTCACTGCTATCATTGACTATGACTACAATTTTATTTATCTTCAAAACTCATTCCGTAAATAATGCAACTTTCTCATCTATAGGAAATCTTTGTTTTAGCATTTTAACAATTAGTTTTTTTATGACATTGGAAGAAAAAACAAGCAGAGGGATTTCCTGATGGTAATAAATTCACGCCGCCTGTAGACACCAAAGGTGGTAATGGTGCGTTCCCAACCTGAAGCTGGGATATTAGGCTTTAAGAAAAAGTGAGCTTAGATACTTTATTCCCGGAACCGGAACACATCACCGGCAAGCACTAACGTTAGCTGCTTTAATAGGTAAGGCGGTGGTATCCATCCGGGCGAATCGCTGCAAAACTCTACCACCTAGTTATATGTCACAGTGTTAGTGACGGTAAGCCTACGCTCGCATTTTACGAGATGCCTGGCAGGAAGGCAGATGGTCTATTCTGCAAAGGAGCCTGGACCGACACAGGGCGAAAAAACTCTGAAACATTGAGAAAATAGTCATTCTCTGAATATAAATTATTGAGTGACTTTATGTATGTAATGTAATGTTAAAACAATTAAAGTACAGTAAAAATAAAAAAAAATACTACAGTTGGCGATTTTATCAATTTTTTTCCAAAAGTTAGCCGAATTCCAAGACCTATATAAATGTTCTCAACATCTGACAATCGGTTTTTAAGTTATCTATAGGTATATTATTAAACAGTAATAAAACTAAATTTGTACTTGAAATATTTAAAAATACAGTATATTGTTGTATACAGCATCTTTACCAAAAACGATTGTTCAAATTTCTGATCTGTCTAGTCCTTTTTCCCGCAAAACTACTAAACCGACTTTTTTACCAAATCATATAATTGTTTTTGGTTATAGCACGGGGCTTTTCCGTAGTTTAAGTATGTTCCTGTAGTAATAGTCCTGTAGTTACAACTAGACAAATTAATATCGATTAAAGAATTAAAAAAATTTATGAAAAAATGAGAAAAAATACTGTTGATACACTGTCATTCATCATACAGAAACAAAAATCAGTTTTTTTATAGTCTTACAGCGCTTAAATTGTACATGAAGTGACTTGACATACGCACTGTTAAAAAAAACTGAACAAGTCGAGTCTATAAGCGGATTCATTTTTTGCCCCTCGGCTACGAAACCCTAAAAATTATGACTTTTCACTATGTAACAGTTAAATATATTTTTTTATTTATAAATATGTCACACGTATTCAAAGTCAGTAAATTGATTTACTTTAAAGCCACTGAATTAAATGTATCATTTTATACCTTGAATTTGACGAAAGCATTCACTTCAAACAAAACGTTCCTTATCTCACTTCCTCTTCAATTATTGCTAACATGCCGAAACTTGGACAATAGACGTTTCTAACTCGGGCAATTGTTTAAAAACAATCGTAATAACTTATCTCCAATGTTCTCAGGTTTAACTGGTTTTGAAGAAAATAAATTTGTGGGTAGTTTGGAATTTATTACTTTGTTATTGATGTAATTAAATCTTTGTAATTCTGAGAGCCGAATTATGTTATTTGGGTTACGATTTCCATCGTCTGTCTTTTGTGAAATTCTATCAGCATTATTATTAAAATATACAAAAAACTTTAGATCATTTTAGTTTATTCATAACCATTTTAACTGTAAGTTGGTAACAGATATTTGTTTCAATAATAAAAGAATAATATAAAGTCTGATTAATATTTCTTAGTTAATTCGCTTATATCCAAATAAAATGTCGACTGTTTGTACTTGACCTTCATGGAGGGCAATCCAATTCTGATGAAGCTTCGGGTGCGATCCAAAACGTACGATGAGTTCTTAGTGTGATTATTGTTGATGCTACTAAAACAGTATAGCGGTGAATGTGTTGTGTTTTGGGTGGAACTGAGTATGGTTGGAGTTTTCGGCGCTTCTGGTAAGTGTCAACATTTACTTTTCCGTTTTGCTTGTTCCAGAAGTATAGTATTTGAAGTCCGAAAAATGCTTAAACCTGCCAAATAACGATCACCACATGGTGATTTACGTTGCGCTTATTGCCTACAGCGCTTGAATGTCCTAGTCCTTATCACCTTTTGTCGCTTCTATAAGGTTTGATTTTTTGTTTGTTTGTTTGAAATGAATAGGCTCCGAAACTACTGGACCGATTTCAAAAGTTCTTTCGCCTTTAGAATGCTTCATTATGCCTGAGTGACATAGGCTTTGTTTCATCAAAATCGATGAAGTAAAAGCCAAGTTACGCAGGCCAGCCTCGCCTGGTAAAACGCCTCGCGTGAAACTGGTAGTCAAACATAAATTCTGACGTGAATTTAATATTTCAAAAGATTAAGAACATGCAACTCTTCAAATACCGCAATTATACAAATCGAACGGAAATAGCAAAGGACATTGACTAGTTTTATAGTAAGTGTCATTACAAAAACTGATGTAAAAAGAAATGTATCATCCTGTATTATCTTACTAAAGACAATTATAAACTTTATCCGACAAGTCCGATGTCGTATAAGTGGGGAGTAAAGCTGTTTCGCAAACTCCTTAAGTGTTTTTGTGACGCTAAAAGGGTTTCTTTTATATACAGGGTTTTTTGTACCAAATGCTTTAGCGACATGTTAGAGTTTTTAAACATACTTTTTATTGTAAGGGAAGTGAAAGTAAAAGGTTTTTAAAAATATGTTTTATGCTTCGACAAAAACAAATAGGCTTTCCGGATGGTAAAACACAACTCATAGATGTCATAGATGTTACTGGTGCGTTGCAAACTTACGGCTGAGATCTTATGTCACGTGATCAAACTTTCCAAACCCCTACTTTTTAAATCAGACTACGACAATGACGAGCACTTACGCAATGATATTAGGGATAGCTGCGCAACTAGCAAACAGTAATATATAATTATTACACACATGGTAAAATGCATACAAACAAAACATACGACAAAAGGTTGTACTTACTGTCAGGTTAAACTTTTATTTAAAAAAGGCGTTAAAGAATTCCGACTTTCGAAATAGAGTTCCGATTTAAATATATACCTTAAGGATTTTAACTGACCCAACTAAATTGTAACCATTGTTTTACTTATCTCATAACCAGGCGTTAGTAGTTACCTTTAGCATGTTCTAGTTATCTAAATGGAATAACCGAAAAAAATATTTAACTTCAAAAAACTTCAAATCTCAGTTTTAGTTTAGAACAACACCATACAACATTTAGTATATACAGGGTTACATTTATAGGACTGGCTAAAATTAATATAAAAATATTAAGGTTAAAATGGAAGTGTGTTTTAAATATTGTGCTATTTTTCAGTATTTTCTATTTTAGATTCTATCATTTTAATTATTGTCACGCTATGTCGTACGTAATACGAGTACCTAGTAAAGAAATTAGTTTGCGCATGCGATTGTGTTGTCGGGGATCAGTTGTATTCTGTATATATGCATACATCTTGTTTCTTGAGTCGGACAAAAAACACATTTTCTATAATTTTGTTTCTTAATTTTTTTATGTTATCAATTCTGAATGGTTTCTCGAAATTAGGCTGGTACTTTAAATATAACCATGTATATGCATTCGGTTTTTGTAATTAATTTATAATACTAGCTAAAAATTGTTAGAGCCAATTTATATTATTATTAACTGACAATTACAGAACAAAACAGATTTTAACTAAAACTGTAATTATGTTACTCTTATTAAAAAAAAATAGCAGATAGTAATTTTCACAATGTTTAAATTTGCGCACAATAATTAAGCGCAGTAAAATTCGACAGGTCGCGATTTGTTAATTATTGCTTCGAAAGACAGAATATGTTTCTAAAATGGTCCTACATAAATTTTACCAACATCTTAATAATAATAGATTTTGAGTTACATTTATTAATTCATATTTTTTGTTTGTCTATTTATAAATTAAATATATTTATTTCATCATTGATGAGGTATAGTGAAAATTTATGCACAATTAAATATAACTCAAAAACCACTAGTCTTATTATGATAAAAATAATACGGGACCAATCCGAAATCATAACCTATCTTTCTGAAAAAGAATCATCAAAATAGGTTAGATAATGACGGAGCAATCGTATAACAAACATACAAAAAAAAACATCGCCTCTGTGGTCTAGCGGCTCAGTAGCTGGACTGCATGAGGTCCCGGGTTCGAATCCCGGGTCGGGCAACAAAAAGAAAATTGGGTTTTTCCAACTTTTCTAATAAAAAAAATGTTGCCCGGGATAGGACATGTGCCCGGTTGGCGATAGGCTTGCCACCTATCACATTGTGGGACTTAGT
>NJDC01003651.1:136224-149614 GCA_002245475.1 Calephelis virginiensis
GCCAACAAAGACAAAGATGGTGACCCTAAAAGATAGGCTTCGCGTACAAATCTACCATCTATTAGTCACTATGTTAATGATACATAAAGCCAATATTTCACGAATACTATATCTTAATAGTCATACAACATAAAATTTGATATGGTTTATATGATAATAGATGAGGGTAAAGAAAATATGCTAATTTACTAATAGTTTGTTAATTTATCGATATCGATAACGTACGCGACTTTTTAACAATCCTTTTTTTAACTCATACATAAACAATTTACTCACACTCAGGCATATTTTTTTTGTTTCGCTTTTTAACTGACTCTGTTTATCTAGTACATCCTAAATCTATGGGTACACCAATAAGTTATTTACCTTTTTTTGAATAATCAATTTTTCTTCGTACTAAATAAACCCTGGCTTAAAAAATATAGTAGTTGCTTTTATATTAAGCAGCTCCTACGAATGGAGGGTTGGTTTGTGTTAACTATTACCGCGACAGAAGCTGAATGCCGTTGTTGTGGTTTAAAGAATAGAGAAGCAGCTAAACTTGCATTAGCAGTTACACCAGTCTCAGATTGGCAACAGATCATCACCAGCTCTGGTGTTTATTGTTGACATGTAATTTTTGCTATCACAAATCTGTTTGCTTTTAAAATAAAACCTTCAAAAATTCGCATAATTTTATATATTATATAATTAGCAATAATACATACTATCGAAAGATACCTCTCCTAAAGTAGTACATACCATCGAAAAACCCGTCTGCTTATGTGATATTATATACTATCGAAAAATTGGTCAATATACGAGTACGTAATAAATAACAACAACTTCCCTAAAAACGTATAGATGTAAAATGATTATACAGTGCAAATTCACATCCTCCTCTAACGTATGCTTACAAACATCCCCATTACTCATAATCCTTAGATTGAACTTGATTTATTTGTTTAGTTATTAGTTTGTGATACATTATCAATGTCTTATGCGTTCCCTTTTCCCTATTTCTAACAAGAAGTTCAAATTATAATATGAATCAATTTTTTGAGATTGAACGACAAAAAACATATTACAGTAAGGCAAACAAATCTCCAAATTGTAACAAATACACGCTGTCTATAGATACCATATATTGTAATGTTTTGTTTTATCCCCGTGTTGGTCCGGGCTCTTTTGCGAAATAGACCATTTGCCTTCCTGCCAGGCAGCTCGTAAAAGACGAACATAGGCTTACTTACGTACATACTTACCTACATACGTTTGTATGTATGCATGTCCTTACCTAGATATAAACGCATGTTCGAAAAACATTACCATTTTTCTGACGCATTCGGTTAAAAACACTCGTTAATTTGTCACAGGTTCTAAGCTATAACGACGATGGATAGGAAAATGTACTGTCGTAGATTTACTACGCACTACGCCAACCGTAGCGTATCGGTGACGTATGAAGTGCTACGAGCGTTGGAGCTCTACAATATGCTACGAATACAGCGCTACGTGAATTGAAAATGCAATCCTATTTATTGGGTTTTCTTCCGTTATATATTCCGTATCGATTTGAAAATTGAAATAGAGTTTTACTACGTAAAGGCATACAAATAGAGATCATTTAAATACACTTTTGTAGATATTTTTAGTTTTTGGGTTGACAAGTTAGCCGAGATATATTTACCTCATAAGCGTAATTTATCAGTAATGGGCGCTGATTTATAGCGCGAGAAATCCGAGTGAGTAATTGCAAGACTCTATCTTACCAGGCTCAATGATTTATTAGTATCAATCAGAATGCAAACAAACGTAACGTAGAATATACCACATTTTTTACAATTTCAATGGCAATGCGATCGTCAGTTTAATTTTCTAAATACAAACCTAAAAGTTTTTGTTATCAAACAACAGCTTTTATTTTTATTATAATAATGTTATTTTTAAGTGGTTGTCATAACAGTACGATGTGTATATTTTATATCATTTGGTGACATATTGTACGACAAAATTGGCGTTTTCTTGATCACCACAAGTCATATACAGCGTAACTTTAAAAGTGTCAGTAAAATTTTATTATTAGGAAGGCTAAATCAAAAAAGTCTATGTTGTTGCCAGATTTTAAAATTTAAGTTTTTCAACACTCATTTAGAAAAGACAATAGATGTAATTGTCAAGCTACACCATACCTCATATAAGGCGTCACCTGCATATGCGATTGCGGTAGGTGATCAGTTGTTTCTTTGGTTTACGTTATCAGTAGATAATATCCATCTGTCTCGAATTTTGCGCCTTATAAAAATGTTTAAATGAATTTTTGAAGTGAAAACTTCTTTAGCGGCGTTACACACTATTTTTGGAATAAGTAAAAACTTCTAAACTCGAGTCAGTACATGTGACCTGAAATTTCGTAAGACGGCGAGAGCGCTTGCGCGAATGTTCGTGTTGTCATGTTTGTGTACGATAACGCAATTAATCAATATTGTATTCTAACACATAAATTATAGTACTTTCATACTGATAATTAAAGCAATACGTGCAAAATTATTCCCTAACCATTACAAAATATCAAAAATGCACAACGTTAATATTCAAGTTTTCACTTCTGCCGTCACTCTTGGAGTGCAACCCGTTTTTTTAATTAACAAATTGAAACTGGGTACATATCAGTTTGAACTATAATCAAATTTTGGCTGATCCTTAAAAGTCATTCTGTATAGTGTCATATTTAGGGCCTCCCAAATTTTCATACACTGAAAAGTTCGTCGCACTGTGTCCGACTCTAACAGTATTTTACATATTAAAGGCGCACGGAAATTTATTCTGGACAAAAAACTCGTTTGCATTACAATCTGGTGCACAAAGAAATATTAGTTCAATTTGGAACAGACATTATTAGAAAAGTTTGTCTTCGAGTACACTAGGGTTACCACTTCATCAATTTTAAATTCATAAAAGTTTGACTTACAGAATTCATTTATACGCATTTTTTAAGAACTTTCCGTATTATATTAAAATAATAACTAGAGAAAATTTTTTGAATTAAATTACCTTTTGTCTGTTGTTTCGCTTTTATGAATTCAAAGAAACTTTGAAATTTGTATGATTTGTCATGTTAGTGAAAATCTGCGACTACAAAATTTGTAAAGGTATTCAAAAATTTTCAATTATCAGCTATCAATTAACACAACTTTCTCATAAATATTTTCTTTTACTGTAGCCGGGATTTGAACCCTCAGTCTTTGTCTATCAATAAATATACCTTGCCTTGCCTTGATATTTTTCGATGATCGAATATGATGTTTTTAGAGATTACGTTTCTTAGTTGATTTTTTAACGTTCAAGCTCGTAGTCAAATTACTGTGAATATATTTTCCAAGTTCATAAATATAACGATCTATTTATTTAATTCTTTACTGGACACAATTTTTAGCATCAAACATGGACAATGACATATGGAAATGCACGAAAGGTGGGCATAAGATCTACAAATTTCTTTCAGCCAACCCTAAAATTCGAATCTGTGATGAAACAGTGGAAGGCACCATTCTCAACAAATAAATTTACCTAAGTAAATAACCTAGACATAATAAAATACTAATAAGAATGACATAAAATACTTTACATCAAAATAATAAATCTATATAATTAAGGAACCTAACGGCCAAAAGCTGTTGTATAAATGTTAAGTAATATTCTTTCAACCATTTGTCAAAGAAGGGGAGGGAAGAGCTATCTTGGACCTCGAAACGAATTTACTGAAATTGACAAAAAAATCATTTAAAATATGGAATTGCAAGACAAAAAATTAAAACATATTCTAATGAAATAAAAACTAACTTTTAACGTATCTACTTTTAACTAATTATAACATAGCTCTATATAGAAGCAAATCGCACGTTGCCTACAGCTGGCGCTAAGCCAAGACCGAATAACGGGTTTGTAGTGTACTTGCTCTGGTGTTAATAATTTTAGGTTGATTTATGCCTCCTCTAACTTTGGTTGTGACCATGACATGTAAAGATTATTAACTTCAAAACAAAATGACCCAATACGGACAATAAAAAAAAACATTTTTTATTGAAATTTCACACCATACGATTAAAGAAATATTTTCTTTAATAACGAGGTTTCAAAAAGTTTTTTTTTTAAAAAAAAGTCCAAAAAAATTAAAATATTACAAGAAAGTTGTAATATCACACCATTATTTACAACAGCCTCATAAAATTCACTTGTGATCATAAGAGCATATCTTATGCTGTGTTAGCATTGGGATTAAAGCCATGCCAGAACAACAAAAACACGAGTTTGTTTGGTGATAAAACACCTATTGCTTTATTAGTTTCGAATTATTTTTGACTTCGTCTTGAGTTCCGAGATACCTCTTATATCGCACCTAAGACGAAGTTACTGTAATTGTCAACCAATACTATTAAAGTACGGAATTACAAGAAAAAAAAAAGAATCAGTCTTATGAAATTAACTAGCTGCCCGCCATCGCTTCGCTTCGGTTATTCAAGAATAAAAATCCTACTAATATTATAAATGCGAAAATTTGTGAGTATGTCTGGATGTCAGGATGTCAGTATGGATGGATGCAGTTAGCGCGCATGTGTTTGCTACGCTTCAACGATATTTAATTTTGAGAACGGAGATTTTAACTTTTTGATAACTCATTAGTTGTTATTTTTTTTTTGATAGTGTAAAAGGCAATTTTGATCTAAATTACATGCATAACGTATCTAACAGATTTATTTGATTAAGGGTTAATAGTGTATTGTTAAAAATATGTTCTAAAGTAACCCTTCATTTTACTGTTTTAAGTAAACGCAAAAAACGGTTATTGTGGGTTATTCTTTAAAGATAGACATATACCACCGCTTACTTTTTTGAGATCTATCGAAGAGGAAAAATCCCATCGTACATTGTTTTGTTAAAACTCAAAAGGTTTTGGCAGCGTTTTCGAGGAAAACTCCCGATCGGCTTATGTTGTGCCGACTTATTGAACTTATATCATTGTAATATCGTTGGTTTGTACAAAACATAAACTAACTATACACTGAAACCTTCCTGAATTGTTCTATCTATTGTTGAAAACCTAATGAAAATCCATTCAGTATTTTCGAGTAAATCGCGAACAGATAGACAGACAGACGCGGCAGGAGACTTTGTTTTATAATATGTATTGAAAACACTAAACTTTTAACGCACCAATTAGTTATAATATAGCTCTACATAGAAGCAAATCGCACGTTGCCTACAGCTGGCGTAAAGCCAAGACCGAACAACGGGTTTGTAGTGTACTTGCTCTGGTGTTAATAATTTTAGGTTGATTTATGCCGCCTCTAACTTTGTTTGTGATCATGACATCTAGAGACCTCTCACGATCATTAATTTCAAAATAAAATGACCCGAAATGGAGAATAACAAAATATATGTAATTTGAAATCTTCCTGTAATTTAAAATGTTATTTTATTGACTAAATGCTAAATTGAGTCGATAAAATAAATTTGCAACATAAATATACAAAAACTATCACACAATAAATTAGAACATAGAATTAACTTGTGATCATAAGAGCGTTATGCTGCGTTATCATCGGCCAAACTAGAACAACAAAAACGTGAGTGTGCTGTATGTATGTATCGTGATAAAAACACAAATGCTTTATAAATTTTAAAATGATATTGATACTTTTTATGACAATGTTGCAAGTTTAAGTCGGTGAACAAAAAAAAGTCAAATAAAAAAATTTAGAAAAAATATTTATTATAATAAAATATCGCTTTAAGCATTAATCATAAAAATGTATTTAAAACCGATACCGCAAATAGAAAAAAAAACTTACTGTGCAAACCACTACTTATCCCACTAAATAATTACACAAGCGCTGTTCAACAACAGGCCGCTTTAAGCCATAATAGAACAACGGGTTCTTAGAAAGTTTAGTTTATTGTTATTAACGTAATGTAGGTTAGACTAATCTATCTAATTTGATTAAAGAAACTAAATTAATACAACCTAAATTTCAATTAATAATTGCAAATATACGTAAGGCACTAAATATGAATTTCTTTGACAAATGGAGCGATTTCTCACCCTACAGAATAAATTGAAAATCTTTCATGAGAACGAGTTCCATATGCTATTTATAACTCTAATCTAACTATACAAATGATCTTCAACTAAACTAGTTATAACAACAGTCCATCAGCTTATAGAATAATCTTGTGACCTTAAGACCTAATCGAACTTTGGATCGACATCTGGTATAAACTAATTTAGAACCACAGACTTTAATAGACTTACCCAGTTATAACATAATTAAATGTATATATGTTCCTCTTACGATTTACTGTTATTTGGAAAACGTAAAGTACTATTTTTTAATTGAATCTATATTTGCTATCTTCAGCACTTGGTGGAATTCCACCGTATACCTTTTGTAGTGAACACTTGTACTTTTTCACTATACATTATCCACTATACACTTTACAGTTAATATTCAGTATACTTTTGTTTGTTTACAGTTAATATTTTTGTATGTGGGTACCGTCAGTAACATCCAACCAAATAAGTATTGAAAGTTAAACTAAACAGTATTTTTATCTTTTATTTCAAAGCCCTGATAATGCTGTAAACAGACTAAAGAATAACAAAAAGTATTAAATAAAGTGTATAGTGGATAAGTACAAGTGTTTACTACAGAAAATTGTCTTATTTTTTAATCTGATGCGGTAATTTTTAGTCTAGTTAATAAAAGTAAGCAATAAATTATTCAAGTGAAATAAAACGTCAAAATATCTTAATTTAACATTCGTAACTTTAAACTAACTTTCTGTGGAAACCATTCGCAAAGTCACAAACTAATTATAACAACTCCGCACAAGGCCGCAGAATAACTAGTGACCGTAAGAGCAAATCGCACTGTCTCAACAGCTGGCGTTAAGCCAATATAGAACAACGAGCTTTTAGCAAGCTTACCTCGGTGATAGTATATATGTACAGATTCATTGCTTTCCTATATTGTTTATTTTTATGAGCACGGCTGTGACTTTAGTTGGTCTTAGAAGTTTCGATGAATACGTTAAATAGAACTTTCGTATTTTTCTTTACGTCATTGAACCCAAAATATACAGCAATATTTGGAATAAACAAATATCCCTAGACAAGTTAAATCTAATCCCAAAGTTAGCAAGTTATATTTTGTGTTATGGTTATTTGTAAGTGACACTAATACATAGCAATTCTTAAAATTATATTTTAAATACATACCAGAACAAATTTAATAAGTACCTACTCCCGGAAATACAGACATTTAAATAGTCAAACAAATGTCTGCCCTCGTCGGGAATCGAATCGGGAATTGGGTTGGTCGATGGAGTTAGATGAGTATGCTAGCCCATTTACCAACGCGTTGGTCTAACAATTAAAACATGCTAAGAACTAGCGCAGCAGGCTTATTTGTACGTTTATCACATATATATCAACTAGCGGTATAAAATATAATCGCATTTCCATCCTATAAATACAAAAACAATCATAGGAGCGGTCAATCTGTTTCTAAGGACTGGGAACAGAATCACCATGTTTTGAGAATGTTTCTTTTGTTCAGAGGCCTAAAATCCCGACCTCAATTTGGCAAAGCACCATTACCACCTTTAGTGTCTCTAGGCGGTGTGAATTTATACCATCAGGAAATACGCCTGATTGTTTGCCTTCCTATAACATTAGAAAAACAATGTTATATAAAAGCAAAGGATTAGGTAACTACACCAGCGTTACCCACTAATACTATACTATAAGTCACTAGTTGCCTTATTAATAAACACGGAGTAAAGTACTCCAAGGTTTAACCCGGTATTATAGTCTTTATTACAATGTAATACAGACTATAATATCAATTTAATCTTACAGCTACCCTACACAACATTTATTAATAAGACGGTAATACTATAAGACTACAAACACATACACGGCTCTCCTGGACGCTAGTCGGGATGTTAGGTTTTTTTTGCATGTATATACCTACCCTACGAACTAAAATGTTATGCTGTCATTATTTACGACAGAAACATTAAAAATTCGGTTTTCGGGTATCGAGAGTTTCCATAAAATGGCATGTTCGTATGAGAAGAGTAATAAATGTATAGGAGTTTGACAAAGATCGCGACATCTAACTCTGAATACTCTCTGCCTACGCCGTAAGTGACTTGGTGTGACTTGGTAAGAATGTATGTATGTGCGAATCAATTAAAATCCATTGTTATTACCTTGATTATGCCATAATTGGAGAATGATTTATGCGACAATGCTATTTTTTACTATATTTTCATTATGTTCCAATTGCAAACTTGAAAAAGTCAAAACAAAAAAAAGGTTTATAAATTTATCCCATAGACTAGAATAGAGGAATTGCTGGGTTGGCCAGCACTTTACAAAGGTATATATGTAGATTAAGTTAGATAAAAACAAGATAAGAATGTTTCATGTGGATGGTTGTAAGAAGGAAGATCTTTTATGGGGATTGACATTTCATGACCAAATAAGTCTGGTTAAATGTTAAAAGTCTCCAAAATTGCCGTGTTTTTGAAGTTTCTGAAACTGATGAATGTAGATGAACACGAGGCAGCTATCTAGAGTTCATGTTACTTGATACTTAATACGCTGCTTAACTAGCATGCGACTTGGTATGAAAATATGTATGCATGTAAAATAGTGATTTTTTTCTACAGAATGACATCATTGGATAACGTCACGTATCTTCACGTCCATATCTCCGAAGAGGAAGGCAGATGCACAAGCAGGGCACCAACGACTAGCTGAAGATACTAAAGTCCCACAATGTGATAGGTGGCAAGCCTATCGCCAACCGGACTCATATCCAATAAGAGCAACTTTTTCTTTATTAGAAAATTGGAAAAACCCAATTTTCGTTTTGTTGCTCGACCCGGGATTCGAACCCGGGACCTCAGGCAGTCAAATCCAAGAATTAGACTGCAAGATCACAGAGGCGATAGTTGATAACAAAACCAATTATATCATTAAAACGTTAATGATATAATTGGTATTGTTATATAATAAAAATTATATCATTATAAAATTAAATACACTACAAAGTTGAGGTAAGAGGATTCATTTTTCATTTGGAATTTAATGTTTGGAATTTCATATCTATATTTGTGATTCCTGCAACTGAAATGGATTATTTAATTCTGATTACAATTATATAGTAAATGTAATTGAGTAATTATTTTTAACTCAACCAATAATAAGCCTGCTTGCGGTTTAATTTGATTTTAGGATACCGTAGGCAAAAGACAAAAGTCGGAACCCTTTTAAATTTTACATATCCGTCTTTTTTATGGTATTGGAAAGTTTGCCTAAAATACAAACGGATTTCCTGATGAAAAGAAAGTTATGCCGCCTAGAGACACCAAAGGTGGTAATAGTGCGATGCCAACCTGAGGCCGGGATAGGCCTAATGCAAAATTATTTATACCAGCTATCTTATCCTCTAAACCCGAACACATCAACAGCAAGTACTGACGTTGTGGTCGCAGTAACAGGTAAGACAGTGGTACCAATCGTTGCGAAACTCTATTACCTAGTCAGATGTCATGGTTAGTGACGTTATGCCTATGCTCGCCTTTTACGAGCTGCCTGACAGGAAGGTAGATGGTCTATTCTGCAAAGGAGCCCAGACCATCACGGGGACCGTCTGTCCGTCAGTATGTTGTAGCCACTATTCCCCAAACTAGTAGAAGTACATTTAAAGCTTTTTACCTATTGTAAGTATTCCGTGAATAGTTTCACGATATTGATGTGTCTAAAAATTTACGTTAAGATTATTAATATTTTTTCTTTTTTTGCAGCAAAAGCTTCTAATTGGCACTTGGCAACTGATTTTTTCAAGAAATATGAATACATTCAATACTAGATACGGACGTTTCCCGCGACTTGGTATGCTCGTTGAAGTATCTTTTCTTGGTTAGTGATTAAAGTGATGATTAAGATTTTCCAGAATGTAATACAATACTCGTAGAATGGAAAATATTTTATATCAAGTTAACGTTAAAAGAGGCACTTTTGACGAGTCTATATAAACTAAAAACCACTCTGAAAGTCTGGCAAGAAACTCAGCGGACCTGTCTTTTTTTCTAATTTAAAAATTTGTATAAAACGATTAAAGTCCTAATACATTATACATTACATTTACAAGAGATTGGCATGAACCATTAGTAGTCCCATGAATTGTTATACGCTTAAACGTTTTATTAATAAACACGGTGTAAAGTACTCTAATGTTCAAATTTATATTATATTGAAATGTGATACAGACTATAATATCAACATAACTGTACTACTATGTTAGTCCATGTTTATTAATAAAAAAGGTTAATGATTAACAATAGTATATTAACTATTTTAAATAAAAAACGCCCTTATCTTTTTGTGACTTAAATACACCGCCTTGGTACAAAAGCTCCTTATAAAAATATTATTTTTTACTGATATACTAATAAAAAATTTCCTTTCTCCAATGGACAGGAAATTGGTTTTAAATCACTGGAATATTTCTCTAAGAACTCATCAGTGGAAAATACTTTTATTGAAGTAAAGATTAACTCAAGCTGTCAATTTTTTATGACTGTTTTATCTACAAAGCTTTAAAAAAAGCCAAAAAATGACAAAGAAATAATCTTCCTAAATTAAAGAAAATTATATTTCACAAACACAAGAAAGCTTTAAAGAAAATACAAACTAAACTGGTGGATCGAAGTTCGCCGGGACTGCTAGTAATCGATATTAGTCTACATTGTCTGCAGCCCCCCTTCGCGTAGTCTTCGCATCACGCCTGAACGGATGGACCAATTTTGATAATTCTTTTTAGTTGTGTTAGTTATTGCCAGGAAAAGGTTATTATGAAAAGAAAAACAGGGAAATCTGCAGGTTAAAAGGGAAAACAATACCCATGCAAATATTTAGTAGTTGTTAATGTCAAGCGATATGAAGTTCGCCGCTAGTTTTAAATAAAATTATACAAATATGAATAGCTATAACGGGAATATTATTGACATAAATTTATTTCACAAACTACCATATACTGGAAATAATGAACAACAGAATAAGGTTATTAATTAATTAATTAATTCGTTTCAACTGTTTGCTTAAATTTTGTTTCAACTGTTTGTTTTTCCCCGTGTTGGTCCGGGCTCCTTTGTAGAATAGACCATCTGCCTTCCTGTGCCAGGCAGCTCGTAAAAGCATAGGCTTGCCGTCACTAGCACCGTGACATCTGACTAGGTGGTAGAGTTTCGCAGCGACTCACCCGGATTAGTACCACCGCCTTACCTATTCCTGCAGCCATAACGTCATGACTTGTTCCGGTTCGGAGGGTAAGGGAGCCGGTAAACTTTCTTTTGCTCGGAGCCTAACATCCTGGCCTCTGGTTGGCAACGCACCATTACCACCTTTGATGTCTCTAGGCGGCGAGAATTTCTTACCATCAGGATTGCCTTCCAATGTCATAAAAAAAAATTAACTTATTGTAATATGTTTATTTTAATGTATAATTTTTTAATAGTTACTATTTTTTATTTTTAATGATTTTTCATCATTTTCATCATTCATCTGATGGTAAGAGACGACATACACCTTTAGATATCATAGATGTTACTGGCGCGTTGCTTTGTTATAGAGTACGAGCACTGGTATTTTGTCAACAGAAGTAATAAGCAAAATCATGTATTTCTAACATTATCAAAAAATAAATAAATGGGAGACGTAATATTGTTTTCCACCGTAGTTAAGTTATCGC
This sequence comes from Calephelis virginiensis, assembly GCA_002245475.1. NCBI lineage: Eukaryota > Metazoa > Arthropoda > Insecta > Lepidoptera > Riodinidae > Calephelis > Calephelis virginiensis. Next base: position 148,029 of record NJDC01003651.1, read on the forward strand.
ATTATGTTACCTACTTTTTGAGGCTCTAACCATCAGAAACTAATTAATGACATAACAATAATACATCATACAACTGTGACAGCTGTAAGATGTATTATTAATCTGTGAATCTCCTAATATCAATGTCAAAGAGATAGGGAAAATAAAATTGAGAAAATCACAAATTTTGAAGTAATATAAATTACGTAGAGAACATGTTCAAAAGAGAATTGATGAAAACATTTGGAATTTGATACCCGTTGGGTGGTTGAGGAGTTAGCGTGCACGTCTTACTCCGCGAGGCTCGAGTTTGATTTCTGAAGATGTCTGAACTTCTAGTTTGGATGTGTTTATTAAATTTGATTAAATATCTATCATATCATATCATTAAATATCTCCGAAACCGGCGTGTTTTTATGAAAAAGGTTATGAATGTGAAGGAAGCAAGACAGGTTTGTCAGGATCGTGAGGTCTGGCACTCAATACTCTCTGCCTACCCCGTAAGGGACATCGCGTGAAGATATGTATGTATCTATCATATCATTGAGTAACGTCCATTTCACAATAACATACTCGTAATTTACTTTCTTTGGGGTTGGATTCAATTTGTGTTATTTATCCCAAAAAATCTATTGACCATCTCTATGTGAGACCATCTAGAGTGATGTGCTACAACTCAAAGAGAGTGGTACCTATCGATTCCTGCCACGATAATGTCGATGTTCGCCATTGTCGTGTTTTGTGATGGAGAGTAGGGTGGCCGATACTTGAATACGTGCCGAGTCATCATAGATGTTACAAGCGTTATTAATTTATGTCACGGCCTTAACATAATAACGCACTAGTAACATCTATGGTGTTTGTATTTGAGGGTTGTCTTACCATCAGTAAGTTTGTCATTACCTTATGAGCTACCTTATAAGATTAAAATAACAGAAGACCGAGACACAGTTTTCGCAATTTAAATAATTATGACAAAAATCTTAAAAAGTTTATCTCCAAAATTCTACAAAATCATTAAGCATAAGTGTGCTGTGCTTCAACTTAAGTCGGGATCCGTCCTTACCTATTCCTGCTGCCATAATGACTCTTTCATGTTCAGGGCTGGAGGGTATTGTAGGTAGTAGTATAATACATTACGCCTAAAATTTAGGTCTATCGGCTACATCTAAAGGACATTCACTTATAACATCTATTTATGTAATTTATTTATTTAACTCTTTAATGTACATAAAAAAAGTTAAAAGACAAGGAGAATGTGTAAAATTATACAAAATGCGAGTTTATCTCCAAAGAGATATTGTTATATAGCCCTGATGATACTCGTATAGCGAAACCGGTTGGCTAAACCATAAAAATAAAAATATATTGTGGAAAGTACAAGTGTTTATAAATTAATTATATCTTAAGAAGTTTTCATCCAGCTAATCCTAAGTAGAGAAAATGCAAGAAATGTGGAATATATTGTAAAGTAAAGTAAAGTATCTTCACGCCCATATCCCCGAGGAGGTAGGCAGAGGTACAACCAAGGCACCCACGACTAGCCGAAGACACTAAGTCCCACAATGTGATAGGTGGCAAGCGTATCGCCAACCGGGCACATTTCC
>NJDC01003651.1:157318-179132 GCA_002245475.1 Calephelis virginiensis
GCCCGGATTGGTACCACCGCCATACCTATTCCTGCCACCATAACGTCATGACGTGTTCCGGTTCGGAGGGTAAAGTAGCCGGTAAACTTACTTTTGCTCGAGGCCTAACATCCCGGCCTCAGGTTGGCAACGCACCATTACCACCTTAGGTGTCTCTAAGCGGCCTGAATTTCGTACCATCAGGAAATCCGTCTGCTTGTTTGCCTTCCAATAATATAAAAAAAATAACCCACGATAAGCCGAAATCGCTTGATTAAATGACTTGACTTGGCAACATTTCTTTATTTCAAAGTTCAAAAACACATTTTGAGTTGCCCGACCCGGGACTTGAATCCAGTACCTCAAGTAATCAACGCCGATACTAGATATCACAGAGGCGATAGCTCGTTAACATTTATTTCGTAAAACAAATGGTCTGAATAAAAACCTTCATATTAAATATCAATTTACATTTCAAAGGATCTATATTTGCTTTAAAAAGGTTCATTTTGAATTATTGCAGCTTAAGGCTATTTGGAACATGGGTTGAAATACCAAATCTATATAAATTTGAAAGTTATTTTCCATTTAATATTGCATTTGAGTATTTCATTATTAACATTGGAATTGGCATTTAATTTGGTTACAAACAGACAGCAACGCTGTTGATTTCTATTGTGATTTGCAAATTATTAAAATGGACTTACAAATTTTCAATCAAATCATTCCAGACGTTTGTGAGTTAGGCAATAAACACACATGCAAAATAATATCATTATGAATAAACTCCTTCTGAAGATAAAAGTTAAAAAAATACCTTAACGCCCGTACCCCCAAAGAGCTTCTGCTATAAGTTTGTGCACGACTATCCGAATGTATCAAGAGTCTAATATTGTAAAAGGTGGCAAAAACCTGCAAAACAATCATTTATCCAATCACTGGCAGTATTATCCTTATTGGACAAACAAAGATTTAAATTTATTTCATATACGGATAACATTAATAATCTGTCTACATATTATGTATAGTGATAGGCCTTCTAAAATTTGTTGCTATGACATTTTTGATAATCATTAAAAAAACGGTTCCCTGATAAATGATCTAAAGTAGCCCTATCTCTTATCTTAAATCATTTATTAATATTCGCCGACAGACCACGTCATAAAAGACACTTGTCACGCATCTATATAAAAGTATAACTAAGTATACTATATAGTTTTGTCTGACTAGAGATTCGAACCCTGGATGTCACGAAACTAAATCCGACACATGACTATTAAATCACAGAGACGATTAAAAATATTCGTACATACCTACATACACACATGTGTTCACGCCAAGTCTCTTAAGGGGTGGGCGTAGACTATTATGCATATTAATATACGAGTACACAGAGATGATAACAAAATATGCCTATATACATACATATGTTCAGTATTAAGTTTTTTAAAGGGTTAGAATAGATTATTATACACATGCCAAATATTCCTAATAGTAATATTTATGGCAACTGGAAAACATCTTAACTTTTGATTTTTTATCTGCATTTGAAAGATGGCGTACCGAACCCTCTTTTTGCCCCTAAATTACCCGCTACCAGATGATATCTTTCGACGCAAAGAATAAATGACGTAAGGCTACTTTTTACGAAAAAGCGAGAGCAAAATGTGCAATTTTTTCCTCCGAACCCGCCTATCGGTATTGGTTTTTCTGACAATAAACGGCCGATCTATTTGTTACTTTGATCACTATCTATTGGGAAAAGGATGTTTACTGGGACATGGGTCAAGTTAGGCTGGTAAACATTTCTTTCCTTATAGTTTCTATTGAAAAATCATTGGATTAGAAAACTTTTGTAATAGAAATAAATTGTTATCATTTCATGTAAAAAAAAGGGTTCGTGTACGTTATATTTGATTATGGCATTATTAAAAAATAAATTTACATAAATCGCACTTTAATGAAATTATAACACATGTGTGAATGTAGCAAAATGTTACTTAAGCAGCCAACTTCATGATGTTATCATTGTGTTACAGATGCGCGCGCATTTTACAATTTTACTCTCATTATTTCTTATAGAGCAATAGGTTTACAGTCGACTACCAGACATTTCCCTTCTAAAGAATTCTATTGCTGGTTTAAGAAGGTAAATAATAAAGATTTTGGATAAAAAGTTTTAGAGCACAGTTGGGTAAATACTAGCTACAACTACAGTGTGATAGAGCTGAAGCCCAATAAGAATAAATCAAAGAAAGAAACATTCTGTAAACCTTCGTAAGCGCTTCAATATTTTACATTCGTACATATCTTCAAACCAAGTCTCTTATGGTGTAAACAGAGTATCCAGTGACAAAATTACGATCCTTGGTTTGAGCTCTCGACCTGAGCGATTTAATCGTGGAATGTCAACTTAGGTCTTCCCGGGCACATACATCTGCATATTCGCTTTATATATCTTTCATTTGCCATTATTTCTATAGAACGATACAGCGGAGCATGACCTTTATAATTTTTTAATCAACACTTTCTTTCTATCGCATTCTTTCTCGGATTTTCCGGAGCGCTCTCATGTCGACCGCATTTACCCTACTCTCATGTTTTTTCTGACATACCCAGCTCTCTCTTTCATACAACGTTGGGATTAACACGTTTTTTTTTTTAAATTACATGTATCCATAATTATCACATTTAATTCTTGAGGTTTGATTGTCGCCCACAACTTCGTGTTATTTCAAAAGTTCCTTGTAAAAGTTTTCATTTAACTCTTTGGTCTAGTGTTGCAGTGTTGAACTTAACTTTATAAAGTTCCAGGTTCATTTTTATATTTTTTAAGTAGATGCAATAATGAAAAGCGAGTAAAATGAGTAGCCGTAAGCAATTAAGTGAAATTCGACAAACAATTTTTAAACACGTTCATACATATCATTAAAATATATTTATTGTAGAAAAGGAAATACATTTGTACCGCTAGTTTCTCCCAATTGTTTTATCGGAACAACGAACAATGAAAGGGAATTTATTTCGTAATATCGTATTACTGTTTTCTTACATCAAATAAAATTTATCCACGCTACGTCGACCTAGAGATGGGAAAATATCGACAACTACTGTTCACAATTCTTTGTTACTGTCAGCTTTATGATCATAGGGAATGCGAGTGTGGTTTTTATACATTATTTCACTTTTGTAAAAAAATTCGCGTGTTTTATTTCACTTTCAATATCTCTGACATTAAGTAAAATTTATTAACGCTAGAGATGTGAAAATATCGACAAACGTTAATGCTTTCGGATTGTGGTAGCTTTGACTACACCAAATGTGGATGTAGTTTTTATACATTTATGCTAAAAATTTTTGCCAGTTTTATTTAATGTTAAATATTTTGTGACTTGAACAGATTTATCAATGCTACATCGGACTAGAGATAAAAAAAAAATACTTTGTCATTGGGTTTGAATACTATATTTTTATATTTAATAATATTTTTTTGTTTATTAACCGACTTTTTTGGAGGACATAAATGGATGAAGTCAAAACCTATATCTTTGGTTTTTCTTTTAATATTTTAGATATTCTGCAAACATTTTAATCAATTCCAAAAGAGATTATCAATTCGATTGTATGTTTGGTTTTTTGTACGTTTATTACGCGATTACTGAGCCAAAAACAAACGAATTTTGATGGTTCATTCTTGAAACGTTTTATGATTTGGAGTTCGTCCGATCTAGATTTGATCACAATCCGACTGTTGTTTTTTCAAATATACTTAATAATGCATAAATTTTGATGTAAGTATTCTGTCGTCATCATGACGTCGATTTGAACGGAAACTGAAATTGACGTTTTGCAGTTTTATTACGATTGACTAGACTGATTAGACAGCCACGTCGTTTTAGAACTATAATAGAGTACTGAGCAGAAATTAGTTTAGATTGTTACCACAGCTATTCTTCCTTCATATAATTCCTTCCACCATAACTTCTTTCACACCATTGTGGTGTTCTCTGCTATGGTGTGGTCTTGTATGTAAATAAAAGAAATAAATATCCCTGGACAAGTTACATGAATTGAATCTAATCCCAAAGTAAGCAAATTATATGCTTGTGTTATGGGTGTTAGTAAACGACACCAATACATAGAAATGCTTAAATAGATACTAGCATAAATTTAATGTATATATTATATATGTATATGATTGTATCTAAAACTAAAGACTTAAGACTGATGAATCAGTTGAAGCTAACATGTCTAAAATCGAAGTTTGGCTCTTTATGTCAAAAAAGAATCCTATATTTGCTATATTTTATTGAATCAGGCGTTACTTTGCGGAAATCCATTATAAAAGATGTAAAATAAGCCTTTATTTTGCTAATTCCGCGTAAGCAGTGTAACCGTTGTGGCAAATAATCCTCCAAACGACACAGAATGTGACAAGCCTAACTGACGTTCCCACCACCCACCTCCGCGACCAGAACACGACTATACCATACAAACGACGACACACGAGAACGACAACGAATCTCGTGTGTCGTTTGGAGGATTATTTGCCACAACGGTTACACTGCTTACGCGGAATTAGCAAAATAAAGGCTTATTTTACATCACCTATATTTGCTATCTTTTAGCATAAAAAATAAACAAAAAATATAATAATTAGTAGCAATGGGACACAATTATTGATATTATTAATTAATTTCTTACTTATTGAAAATATCACAACAGGCATTTAGTCCCAAATCGATCAATTGGTTAAACAATTGTTAGCGAATGCCAAAATGATGCAGGTTAAAATCTCGACAAAGGCAAAGTTTTCCTTTCTTTAAAACATGTTAAATATATCTTAAGAGAAGTGAAATCGCAAAACACCGATTATTTCATGATTCCATAGCGATTTTTTATTCAAAAGTTTTTTTTATTATTAAGTATATATATAAACCAAAATAATGGTGTTTGAAAGAGACGTAGTCAGAACGGATGTAAGAGTTTTGGTTGATGATGTAGTGCTGGAACAAGTGAATGAAATTGTATATCTTGGTTGTGCTTTTAGCAGGGATGGAAGGTACACCGCGGATGTAGAGAGGAGAGTGAGTGCAGGGAATAGTGTGAATGGAGCGTTGGGTAAGCTATTCCAAAGCGAGGTTTTAAGTCAAAAAGCTAGACTCGCTTTGCATAATTTTGTGCTTATTCCAACGTTACTGTATGGAAGCGAGAGTTGGGTATGTCAGAAAGAGCATGAAAGTAGGATAAATGCGGTCGAAATGAGAGCACTACGGAAAATCTGTGGTGTAACGCTCGCTGACCGCATTCGTAACAGTGAGATCCGAGAAAGAGTGGGATTGAAAGAAAGTGTTGGTGTTAAAATGCGAAAGGGCATGCTCCGCTGGTTCGGTCATGTGGAAAGAATGACAAATGAAAGATTGACAAAGCAGATATACAATGCGAATGTGGATGGATGTAGGTACCCGGGGAGACCAAGGCTGACATTTCACGATCAGATCAATCGGATATTATCCGAGGGTGGTGTCAAGAGTCTCCGAAACCGGCGTGTTTGTATGAAAAGGGTTATGAATGTGAAGGAAGCAAGACAGGTTTGTCAGGATCGTGAGGTCTGGCACTCGATACTCTCTGCCTACCCCGTAAGGGACTTGGCGTGAAGATATGTATGTGTAAGTATATTTCAAAATTCTTCAGATAACCAGTACAGGATCATTGTAGGACCATTTTGGAATCAAAGCTTACCTTCTAAAAAAGGATCTTCAGAATCGGTTTGTTGCTGGCCGAGTAATTCCGAAACAAATATAAAACAGTAAACGAAGAAGTTATTAATGCGGAAAACGTGGTACCATGGCCTAAATGTCTTAGCCGGCCCCAAAAAGGGGCAAACTAACTAAAAACAAACAGGCGAATTGATGACGTCCTCTATTTAGGATCGGTTAAAAATATTTGCAGACAGAATAGGTACCCGAAAAAATAAAAAACGAAGATATATAAACGCTACCGAAAATTCAAAGCATACAACGCTCCATTAAAAGCTAGCTCGACAAAGCTGTGAAACGTTTCGTAACAACGTATCCCGCAGCTACGGTTTAGTTCTGGAAAATGCTCCAAATGGGAATTCTATTGAGGTTTAGGGATTGAACCCTTTGGAGAAGTCCTTGGAGAGTCATATCAATTGATGTAAATGAAAAACCGTCGCATCTCTGAATACATTATGTATATTTTGATAACATTTTTGTTGAATGCTTTTAAAATGTTCATATCACGGTAAGTTTTGCAGCCAGTTTCACCACACTTAGGAAGTGTGGTGAAAAATTCCGTTTAATTGCTAGTCAACAAAAGAAGAGATTATCTGAGCTGAAATAACATGCCCCACTGAGTACTTAATTGGTTTATATATAAGTGTAAGAGCGAATATTAACAACGACATCTTATTTGTGTGTGTCAGTTGTTAAAAAGTTGCAATCTATATGTGTATTAGTTATCTGTAGAAATACTCATGAATCCAGATTCATGCAATATTAGAAATTGGAATCGGATGTATTATTATGAATACTCCTAAACACAATACTGGCAAGCTATTGACATTGAGTTTACAATTAACTATAAATTACTTTATTAGATTATCGACTCTGTGGTCTAGCGGTTATGTTGTATGACTTGACTGCATGAGGGGTCCCGGGTTCGATTCCTGGGTCGGACAACAAAAATAAAATTGGATTTTTCCAATGTTCTAATAAAAAAAACGTTGATCGGTATTGAGTATGTGCCCTGTTGGCGATAGGCTTTCCACCTATCACATTGTGGGACCTGGTGTCTTCGGCTAGTCGTAGGTGCCCTGGTTGTGCCTCTACCTACCTCTTCGGGGATGTAAGCGTGAAAATACTTATATATTTATTTTATTAGATTATTTGATTTTTTAACTGAATTTTGATAACAGTGAATAGCTATTTCTGTGTTCAAGAGTACCTAAAGTGACTGATCCAATTCCAATTTTCATGTAATCGAGATTCAATAGTAACGCTACTGGTCGTATAAAGTCACCCACAATGTTTTTTTTTTATAATTACAATGTCGTATTGTAACAAAACGTCTGCTCTCTCTCGCAATCGGACTATAAATAAACCAGTTGATCAACAAATTCGAAGAAATACGTTGAAATGTATCTAACTGGTAACTGAATGACCAATTACAGAAAGCTTTATTTATTATGTATATTTCATACATACAATTATAAATATACTAATACTAGCGGCCCGCCCGTGCTTTGCACGGGCATAAAATATATATATGACTGCAATCACATTATGTATTAAAAAACCCGCATCAAAATCTGTTGCGTAGTTTTAAAGATTTAAGCATACAAAGGGACATAGGGACAGAGAAAAGCGACTTTGTTTTATATTATGTAGTGATGTGTAAATGCGACAGAGGGCCCATTCAGCTAGACGACCTCCATCTTCGTTAGATTATATGTACTTCATGCAAGCTTCAGTCACCTTTCTGGGTCGTCCATCACAAGGTAGGTTTTGTAATAAATTTTACCACAGTTAATGTATTTCATTTTCATGACTTAAGAAATGTAGTGATATCAGCTTCATGCAAACATCAATCACCTCCCTACTCAGTTACATCGTCAGTAAATTCAAACCTGTCGCAAAATGGATGTCTTCATCATCAGCCGGAGGACGTTCACTGCTGGACATAGGCCTCACCCAAAGAGCGCCACAAGTCACGGTCACCAGCCACTTGTATCCAGCGACTCCCCGCGACTTTGACCAGGTCATCAGTTCACCGGGTGGGAGGTCATCCAACACTACGTCTTCCGGTTCGGTGCCGCCACTCGAGAACCTTTCTTCCCTAGCGGTTGTCGGTTCTGCGAGCAATGTGACCTGCATATTTGCCACTTAAGCTTGCTAACTCTCTAAACTATGTCGGTTACTCTAGTTCTCTTGCGGATAACCGAATTACTGATCATATCTCGCAGAGAAACACCGAGCATAGCTCTCTTCATAGCACGCTGAGCGAATCTGAGCTTATTTAAGAGGCCCACATTTAACGGCCAAGTCTCAGTTCCATATGTCATCACTGGTAGCTTACACTGGTCGAAGACTTTCGACTTTAGGCTCTGCGGTAATTTGGACAAGAAGATACCCTTTAACTTCCCGAACGCTGCCCATCCGAGTTGGATTCGGCGATTGACCTCTTTCTTGAAGTTGGATTTACCTAACTGAACAGCTTGACCTAGGTATATATACTGAACAACGACTTCAATCATTGAGTTCCCAACTTGAACTGGTATAGGTGCAACATGATCATTGGACATGACTTTCGTCTTATCCAAGTTCATCCTAAGACCCACCTGCTAGGAAACTCTATCGAGGTCACCGAGCATTTTGCTCAAGTCTTCCAACGATTCCGCCATGACCACGATATTGTCTGCGAATCGAAGGTGAGTGATGTACTCGCCATTAACATTTATGCCGAGTCTTTTCCAGTCCAGAAGCTTGAAGACATCTTCCAGTGCAGCAGTGAACAGTTTTATTAGTTTGTAAACTTTTTAGTAGCAATGATTTCTGAGTAATATCAGTAAGACTTCCGCGCAAATGAGACATCTTATTATAATTATAAAAGTGAAAGTTTATATGTTTGTTTGTTTTCATGAAATATAACGTAAACTGATAGGATAACTTGGATTAACACATAATATAGTTTTTATCTAGAAAAAAATCCTGTGGGACCATTAATCACGCAGGCAACACCGCGGGCAACAGCTAGTAAATTTTTTTAGAAATAGCTAAGAAAACAGGGGATTTGCAAATGTGAAAACCTCTATGTCTGTTGATATGAAGGCAGTAATTAAATTTAAGGCATGCCAGTCATAAGCGAGCTAGCCTGTTGTGTAATTTTAGGGATTACCCTACAAAAGGGTTGAAATCTAACTGGCTCGAATCCGGCAACTGCATTAGTTAGTCAGACAAGTCATTTTAAAAAGTGCAAAACATAACGTGTGCTTCCGTTGTCCGCACTATTTGCCTGTTTTGTAACGCCATAATACGTATACATTTTTGGCGGGACATTGCAAATTACATAATTTTATTTGTATGTTTTTGACACACTAATAGAGTCGAATTGATAACCTCCTCTCTTTTGTAGTCGGTTAATATAATAGGTTCTAGAGGACGCCACTGCCGAAGCACCAACTTGTTGAGGAAATATATTATCTTGTAATTAATGAATGAATTGAATTTTTTTCAAAATAAATATTTCATACACATTTTTTAAAAGTCAATATATCTAATACCGTAATTTAATAATAAAACGTTGTTTTTTAACTAACAAAACTTTATTAAAAAAATAGAAAATGTTAAAAAAATAATTTACATTATATTTTCGCCAAATGTTGGTCTAGATTCGCCTAGTAGAATAGACCATTTGCCTCCCTGCCATGCTGCTCGTAAGAAACAAACACTGGTTAAAAGTTGCCGTAGCTACTCCGTATTACGTCAGCCACATGTATGTAAAAGTCCCTTCAACATCGGTGCATTCGTTTTCAAGATTTTCCGGAATAAGCAGACAGACAGACTGGCAGGAAGACAGACAAAAACTGTAAAAAAATGTTTAAGTATATGCATCGTAAATAAATTAATGTTATGCATGCCTTTTTTTAGGAAAAAAAATGGTAATTTTGGTATTACAGACACACCATTTGTATTTATTTGTATAGCTCTATAGATTAAAAAGGATAACGAAAAGAAACATCCCAGTTGCCAATACATACTACGGCTCTAATTTTTCCTTTCCAGCTATTAAATCCCATAAAACCGAACGATCGGTACAAATTCGATAAACGGATAGGATTATTCGGAACGTCCCTAGCTGGCACTGAAATAAATCAAACATGAAATAATACCCATTCCTCGAATTGGCCAAATCTAATATTTTAACGTTTGGCTAGGTAATCCACAAGGTCCTTTATTTGCCTGGATTCGGATTTTATATATAAAATTATTATTTTTCATAGGTAATTCTAGTCTAAGTTTTGCTTACATGGCACCCTTTTCTACCCAAGTGTTCAACACAAAGGAGGGTTTTTATATTATTAACATGAGAGATATTTGTTTATTCGTGAGTATCACGTATAAAAAATTATAAGTTCAAATATTACACGAGGTTTTAAGATGAAAATTTTAGAAAGGAGGGTGTTTGATATTTTCCATACTAAACATGTGACCTTTTTAAAATGAGAAATAAAGGTAAGCTCGCTGAGTTTCATGCCTGATCTTCTAGTGCGGCCGCGTTCCTATCGGGTGGTCTGAGCCCTATGAGTTTACGGCTTGTCAAGTACTATACTCGCTGTCGTCTATGTACATTATTTGTATTAAAACTTTGAACAGCGCCTCTGTTGGTAAGTAAGAGAAACACATTTTTAGACCAAAAATGTCATAGATTTCGAAAAGTTGGAGTAGCCGGTAGAATTGAAAATTAGGCCTAACATTCTGGCTGCAGGATGGCAACGTACCTATAACATCTATGGTGTATATAAACTATGGTTTGATTGGTGTACCCACATCTTCATTTTAAAAAAAATCAATTGCTGTTCGTTAGTCTCGCGAAAACTCGAAACCAGCTGGACCGATTTGGCTAATATTGGTTTTGAATTATTTGTGGAAGTACAGGAAACGTTTGAAAGATTAGAAAAAAAAGAAAAAACTGCGAGGAAACTAAGAGAAACAACATTTTAAGTTTTCCTATACAAACAGAACTGGTGGAACGAAGATCTCCGGAATAGCTAGTCTTCTTCTTATGAAAATCAATTGCTGTTTGCTAGTCTCGCTGAAACTCGAAAATAGCTGTACGGATTTGGCTAATATTGGTTTTGAATTATTTGTGGAGGTACAGGGAAGTTGTGAAAAATAAGGAAAAACTGCGAGGAAACTAGGAAAAATATTTGAAGTTTTCCCATACAAACAAAACGGGTATAACGATGTTCGCCGGGATAGCTAGTTTTTTACATAAAAACAATTAAGGTGTCCTGTTATTAAAGGACAAGCTGAGTACATGTGTCAAAAGCAACAATGTATTAAGGAAACATTTGTAAATTACTTAGTCACATAGCCCCCGGGGCTTTTCAACGGCTTACATCCCCTAGTAGATGTTTTCCCCATAAAGTCGCTTCTCAAATTTTGTTTATGGGTTTTGTTTTTTATGTTTTTATCTTAGGATTTAGCGAATAACCATTTATCTTCTAATGGTAGAACATAATTGGTACTTATATGTCGCTATCTTGTTGAATAATCCTCCAAATAATTTGTGATATTAAGCAACTGTACCAGCTACCCTCCCGCAAGAAACACGATAATAACGAGCACTAATTATTGTTGCAAGAAATAGGCAGCTAGTGGTACTAATTTAGATGAGGTTCCATACAAAACTCTTCAACCAGCGTTTTTATTGGTGATAACTTCTTTAAACTATGCCTACCTGTGCCGGCAAGTCTAGATCAACACTCATCCTAATGTCGTTTGTCTTCAATGCTGAGGGCCGTGATCTTGCTAAACCACTTTCTTCTGGACTATCTTCCAACCTCTTTGTTCTATCTTCGGCAATATGAATGGCGGCCTGTGATTTGATATGTAGAGCTAATTAGATCTAGCCAACAAACACTAAAGCATCATAAACTCTATATAGACAATAACAAAATTAATCTCGCAATATTTAATAACTGGTTTTAAAATTAAACATATGCGATTAAATAACTATGAAACTATACAAACTCAAATAGTAAAAACATTTAATATTTCCCAACTCGCATTTTGTTTTGTGTATGTTGCTTGCGATATAACTTTTATTTGTTTAGTTATAACTAACTGTCGCCCGTGGAATGGTTTTGGATGTTTCGAATATCGATTTTTACGTTTTTATTTTTTAAATCGATAAAAAACGATACGACCGCCTAGTCCGCCGAGAGATTGGCATGCAATTTTAACTTCAACGACTAACCGTGAGATTTGGGTTTTATTTCAAACGGGGGCAGGCATGTGAGTGACTAGCTATTGCCCATGGCGTTACCCGCATGGTTAGTGGTCGTACCGGAATTTTATGAACATCGGTTTAGAAGTTTTTGCGTGAAGAAGAAACAAACAAACAAACATATAAACTTTTGCATTTAACATCGATCCTCTATTTTCCGGTCTGGTTATACACTAAATTTATTTTGGTATAAATTTAATTATTTCTATTTATTAGTATCGTTGACTAACACCCATACAACAATCATGTAATTTGCTTACTTAGTTTGTGTGACTTGTTTTTTTTTTCTTTTTTATGATATTGGAAGGATTTCTTGATGGTAAGAAATTCACACCCCCTAGAGACATCAAAGGTGGTTGCGTTGTCAATCTGAGGACGGGGCTACCTTATCCTCCAAACCAGAACACGTCAACGGCAAGCACTGAAGTTATGGCAGCAGGAATAGGTAAGGCGGTGTTACCAATCCGGGCGCATCGCTGTGAAACTCTACCACCGAATCAGATGTCATGGTGTTAGTGACGGTAAGCCTATGCTCGCCTTTTACGAGCTGCCTGGCTCCTGCCAGACAGATGGTCTATTCTAAAAATGTAAACAGGTCAATTTATCTTACGAATGTAAAAGCCTTTATACATAACAAAGACATTGTTATGAAGCCATGATATTGGAAGAAAAGGTTTTTCTACTATCTGTATAAAACAGGTATATATGCACATATAGATATAAAGACCGCGTTCTGTCTTAAATCAAATAAGATACGGTTGAAAAAGGTTGAGTCTATAATATAAAAGTTAGTAATGTTGGAAGAAATGTTTGTGAGGATGAACTCGTTGTCTGAAATTTACTGCGTCGTGATATTCTAACTTGGAATTGGATTTTCTTGTAACTTATGATTACTTGAATGTATCAGGAATAAGTAATTTTAGGGTCACTTATCATATTTCCCGAGTATTTTGGAAGTGGCAATTGCGGCCTTCCAGATTGACAATACAAGGATACTACATCAAAAAACCGTTATTTTGTAATTAAGGCTTTTTAGATTAAAAAACCAAAATATATGTCATAGTTAAGGCTAAAATCCTTATGATATCTCATAGCTCAGACATGTTACAGCTTTGTGTATAAGACCAAAAGATAGCATTTTTTTGCTGATTCCGAATATGTAAGTAACTCATTTTTGATAAAATTGTCAGTTACGGCCTTTTTTCGTATGACGGCAGTATATCAGAAACATATATTATTTAAGGGTTACTTATCATATTTCCCGAGTATTTTGGGAGTGACTCAAAAGAGACCATTCGTTTTTTTATATGATACTCTCCTGTAAGAGATAGCCGTGGCTAATAAATACCATAGATGTTACAGGTGCACCATAGATTATACAGGTTCTGTGTCAGGGATGTTAGGCCTATTATACAAGTCTACCGGCTACTTTACCACCTAGGCCTTAAGATGACAGAGTCTATGGGAATAGGTAAAGCGTTGGATCGTCACCAGGGCAAGCTACTGAAAAACACTTCGTCGCCAGTGGTCTTGTGGGTGCTGACCTATATTTCGATCTATGATTGCTTTTTGCGAGCTGCCTGGCAGAGAAGCAGAGGGTTTATTCTATTCAACATACCCGGACCAATTTTTTTATGGAACGAACAAGCAGACAGATTTTCTGATGGTAATAAAATCACGCCGCCTAGAGACACCAAAGGTAGCAATGGCGCGTAGCCAACCTGAGGCCGGGATGTTAGACCTCGAGCAAAAATAAGTTTCCGGCTACCTTACCCTCCGACCCGTCATGACGTTTTGGCGGCAGGCAGACACGGCCCTATGGACTTTGTCGCCCTGGGCGATATCTGCGATTTCCCCCCCCCCCTCTACTCATTCACTACACAAATTTGAAGTTATGCCGAAAAAAATCGAGCATTCAATACGCAGAATCGATTCTTGATCAACACCAGCAATTAGGAATCGAGTAGAGAATCGATTCTTTTTGAGAAGGAATCGATTCTCACGTACAATAAACACAATGTTGAGGGAGGAGGGCAACAAGGAGTCGGTCAAGGTCACTCCTAACCACTGCGCTGTTGCTTTGACGTTGTCACTGTTCTGTGCAGCGCGGCGGCGCCGGCGACGGTTGTTCGATACATGCCGAGTGATTTATTTTATATTTGGACTTGGATTATAATCGTAACTCGACGCTTGCACTAACGTACATTGTTCTTTGTGTAAAATGTGATACAGAAAATTTTACCCTTCACATTCATATCATGATTCTATTATTTTATTCATATTTTAAAATTTGCCGTTCTTAAAATTTGTTTGCCGCCCCCAAAATATTCCGCCCTGGGCAGCTGACTGGTCCGCCCACCCCTGGGGCTGGCCCTGGCGGCAGGAACAGGTAAGGCGGTGGTCCAATCCAGGCGAGTCGCTACGAAACTCTTTCACCTAGTATATATATGAAATATTCGATTCCCGGGTCGGACATAAAAAAAACAGGCTTTGTTATTTTCTTAAAATCAGCGTTACCTGTGATTGGATATGTGCCCGGTTGGCGATAGTTTTGCCACCTATCGCATTGTAGGACTTAGTGTCTTCGGCTATTCGTGGGTGCCATATTTGTACATCTGCCTATTCCTTCAAATTTAAATTAAAAAAAAGTATCTTCACGCCCATATCCCGGGAGAGGTAGGCAGAGGCACAACCATGACTAGCCGAAGACACTAAGTCCCACAATGTGATAGGTGACAAGATTATCGCCAACTGGGCACATATCCAATCCCGAGCAACATTTTTTTATTAGAAAATTGCAAAAAACAAATTTTTGTTTTTGTTGCCTGACCCAGGGGGAATCGAACCCGCAATCTCACGCAGTCAAGTCCAAATGAACCACTAGACCACAAAGGCGACAAATTCAAAATTATCTTTATTTCACATAAACCTACAAGAGGCACTTGTTACGCGTCTATATAATAACTAAATCTGCCACCGGATTTGAACGCGGCCGCACACTGAAAAGATCCGGCAAGAAACTCAGTGGGCTCATCTTTGATGATACGAACGTAAATGTATTATTTTAATTGATTTTGATTGTTGAGCTAAAGGTGTTGAAAGGAACAGCCGGGATGAAAGATATGTTGATGTACTAAACGATGACACACGCGTAGCTCACATTTTCCAGTCAAAAAGCAAAATTCGTACTGACTAGATACATTATAATGAAATTCCAGCAACTATAAGTGACTTAGCCAAAATAAACAGAATAGCAAATAGGGAAAGCTTTTCAAATAAATGGGGTACCCTGATTTTGCCTACTCTTAACAAATTCAATCAGAGCGGAATTATATTAGGAAAGTATTTGACCAGTTTCCGATTTCTGAATAAAAAAGGCAAGGCGTAACAAAATACATAAATCTTGCCTACTTTCCGTGATAGGGACACGGAAAGTAGGAATGCAAATATGGCGATCGAAAACCCAAAAATACTCTGTTTTGATTTTTAGTCTCGGTTCGGTTTTAAGGCTTGTTTTTTTATTTCTAACAGAGGTTTTAGTTCGTAAATGAAGGTAGATATTTAAAATCGGGTTCTGATTGTTTATTACATTTATAATTATACTTTTATTTATGTATATATACTTTTATCGATGACCGACGGCCCCTTCCCTCGATTTACATGTAAAGAATAATCTTCTCCCTTATGTATTATTATTATTTTATTTATACAAATTATTTTATAAACATTATGCATGGACAAATTACACAAATTGAATCAATATATGCTTGTTTTGTAGTTGTAACGATGCTAATAAAAAACTTGAATTTGTTAAAGTAAACTAGATCCAGAAATAGAGACCTCAATACCTTCTTCACATAAATGCCTGTCCCCGTTGGGAATGGAACCATCAAATGGATTTTATGGTGATTTTAATATGTTTTCAAATTACTTAGTTACTTCATATATTAAATGAAGTTTGAGCATGACAATGTGCATGCTGCAGCAATGAGGTCTTCACTACTTCGGTGTGTAAATCAAACTGAACGGCCTTAGTTTTATTTCACTATGTGATATTAAACAGGCAAACCATTAAGCACGGACTAATCAATCGGTCGTACTAATACGACTACCCTGCTTATTCTCATTACACTATGCGATATTAAATAAGCAAACCAGTAAGCACGGACTAGTCAATCGGTCGTACTAAGACGACCTTGCTTATTCTTATTACACTATGCGATATTAAACAAGCAAACCATTAAGCACGGACTAATCAATCGGTCGTAGTAACATGACTACCCTGCTTATTCTTATTACACTATGCGATATTAAACAAGCAAACCATTAAGCACGAACTAATCAATCGGTCGTACTAATACGACTACCCTGCTTATTCTTATTACACTATGCGATATTAAATAAGCAAACCATTAAGCACGGACTAATCAATCGGTCGTACTAAGACGAACTTGCTTATTCTTATTACATTATGCGATATTAAACAAGCAAACTATTAAGCATGGACTAATCAATCGGTCGTAGTAACATGACTACCCTGCTTATTCCTATTACACTACGCGATATTAAACAAGCAAACCATTAAGCACGGACTAATCAATCGGTCGTAGTAATATGACTACCCTGCTTATTCTTATTACACTATGCGATATTAAATAAGCAAACCAGTAAGCACGGACTAATCAATCGGTCGTACTAAGACGAACTTGCTTATTCTTATTACATTATGCGATATTAAACAAGCAAACTATTAAGCATGGACTAATCAATCGGTCGTAGTAACATGACTACCCTGCTTATTCCTATTACACTATGCGATATTAAACAAGCAAACCATTAAGCACGGACTAATCAATCGGTCGTAGTAACATGACTACCCTGCTTATTCTTATTACACTATGCGATATCAAACAAGCAAACCATTAAGCACGGACTAATCAATCGGTGGTACTAATACGACTACCCTGCTTATTCTTATTACACTATGCGATTTTAAACAAGCAAACCATTAAGCACGGACTAATCAATCGGTGGTACTAATACGACTACCCTGCTTATTCTTATTACACTATGCGATATTAAATAAGCAAACCAGTAAGCACGGACTAATCAATCGGTCGTACTAAGACAAACTTGCTTATTCTTATTACATTATGCGATATTAAACAAGCAAACTATTAAGCATGGACTAATCAATCGGTCGTAGTAACATGACTACCCTGCTTATTCCTATTACACTATGCGATATTAAACAAGCAAACCATTAAGCACGGACTAATCAATCGGTCGTAGTAACATGACTACCCTGCTTATTCTTATTACACTATGCGATATTAAACAAGCAAATCATTAAGCACGGACTAATCAATCGGTGGTACTAATACGACTACCCTGCTTATTCTTATTACACTATGCGATATTAAACAAGCAAACCATTAAGCACGGACTAATCAATCGGTGGTACTAATACGACTACCCTGCTTATTCTTATTACACTATGCGATATTAAATAAGCAAACCAGTAAGCACGGACTAATCAATCGGTCGTAGTAATATGACTATCCTGCTTATTCTTATTACACTATGCGATATTAAACAAGCAAACCATTAAGCACGGACTAATCAATCGGTCGTAGTAATATGACTAAACTGCTTATTCTTATTATACTATGCGATATTAAACAAGCAAACCATTAAGCACGGACTAATCAATCGGTCGTAGTAATATGACTACCCTGCTTATTCTTATTACACTATGCGATATTAAACAAACAAACCATTAAGCACGGACTAATTTTTTTTATGACAATAAAATCCCAAAATTAAGTACTAATTTTAGAATACTTTAACTGTTTCACTTTTTCGCTTTCACATTAACAAGTCAGTTGGCGATATTATTTCTTAACCCCTTCGGAAAAACAGAAGTATTATAAATTTAAGATGTGGTTTTATGAATATGTGTGAGTACGTGCGTATGAGTATGTACGTGTGTGTGGCGTCATAACTTTTGAACGAACAAACTGATTTAGATCCAAAAAGGTATAAATGCAAAAGAAGATATGGGCAAAACATATAAATGCAGTAGGGCAGAATAAATCATATCTATTTTATTAAACACAGAGCAAACTATATGTCAACAATAGACGCCAAGATAAAATACTTCCACCAAATTGAAATCTGATTGATTAAATGTATAAGGAAAACTAAATAAAAATATAAGGGATACAAAATATACAAACAATGCTAACGTTTGTATCTGATAATATTATCTTTAAGCTCGTAGCAAGAGGTAGCAAAAGTACAACCCATTACTAGCCAAAGACACTAAGTCCCACAATATGATAGGTGACAAGACTATCTTCTTCTTTTAGTTGCCCGATCGAGAAATCGAACCCGGGACCTCATATATTTTACCTCAGCAATAGATTACAGATGCGTTATCTGATTACGGAAAGTTAAAATTAAATGATTTTAGTAGTCCGTGATTTTACATGAATTAATTTCCCCCGTATTGGTTCGGGCTCCTTTGCAGAATATACTATCTGCATTTCTGCCAGGCAGCTCGTAAAAGGCAGGCATAAGCTTATTGTCATTAACACCGTGACATCTTACTAGGTGGAAGAGTTTCGCAGCGACTAGTCCAGATCAGTACCACAGGTTAACAACACATAATTACCAAAATTAATAGAAGAAGGCGTTACTTTGCGGAAATACATACTTAAATCTGCTCGACCTTTGTGGAGTGCAGTCGAATTCTCCTGATGATGGTTACGAAGCCAAACGTACGTTGAGTTTTTAGTAGTATGTGTATTGTTGGTGCTACTAAAACAGTTTAGTGGTGTGTATTGTGTGGAGCTGAATGTATTTGGGAGTTTTAGCTTCCGGTAAGTCCAATTCATTCTTAGCGCACTATTTTGTCTGTTTTTTGTTACGCAATAATACGTATACATTTTTTGGCGGAAAATTGCAAATTAAATAATTTTATTCAGATTTGCATAATTACCACTTATGGTGTCTCTAAGCGGCGTAAATTTCTTACCACCAGACATCCGTCTTCTTTTTGTACCTTTCATCATTATATAAAAAAAATGAAGTCCGTTTACTCTAGATCATCTATCTTCCAACTTGTAACATGCCACTGGTGATGTAGTGTTGTGCAGTAACTTGTCCAGGTAGGGACCCGCCTCCTAACTCAGTCTTACCACAATAATGACGATGTTTGTTATTGTTCGGTCTGGAATTCACTTGGAGAATCATACCGCATGTGGTTTTCTTGTTTATGCGTGGTTATCCTTTGACAATCAATAGCATAATATGTCAAAACGACAAACACAAATTTCACAAGGCACCTTATAAGATACATTTAATACTAGCTGATCTCGCAAGTTTGTCTGCGTGGGATTCAACAAAAAATATATTTTTTTAAATAAAAATACGCTTAGTTACTTTTATTATATCAGCTACCTAACAATAAAATTTCCCTCAATATCGGTCCCGCCGTTTCAGAGTGCAGCCAAAACAAACATACAAATATACAAAAATTGTAAAAAATATTGTATTGGTATATGTACCGTACAAACAATTATACGCATATAGTAAAAATCAACCGCTTTTTATTTAATAATACAAACAGACACTAAAATTCGATGATATCATTTTAATTAATTAAATTGATAACCAAGATTTTAATTGGTTTTTAGTATATTTCCGATGATATAGACTATATTTTTAGTGAATAAACTAACACAAAGAATGCCACATTCAGGAAAAATATTTTTTTTGCTATCCTATTAAATATAAAAAATATATCTACTAGGTATATAACATAAAACAAAGTCGCTTTTCGTTGTCTATATAAGTATATGTGCCTACACTTTTAAAATTAAGAAACGGATTTCGATTTCGATTTTTTTTTTTAAGAATGATCTAAGAGGAAGTTCTATATGTATATCTATAACATAGAGGTTTTGTCCACCAACTATTGCACAACAACCACTTAGTAGACTATGTGGTGGTCAGTGACTCGGATGTCACGGTCTTAGTAGCAAATAAACCAAAACTCGCCGCTTATGAGCTGATTGAAAAAATCTGAAGGCTTTTGTTTAAAAATGTCCATGATAAACAATGAGAGTTTATGAAAAATCTTTTCATAATGTAAGGATATAAGAGTTTCTATATGTTTCCTGATGGAGGGCTGCTTATATAACGACGCACTAGTAACATCTGTGGTGTCTTTAGACGACAATTGTCACCTACCGTTAGTATAGCATCCGTAACATATAAACCTACATGAAAAGAATATACTTGAAACGTAAATAATAGACTTTGCGAAATCTGCATACTTTACAGATTACGGATAAGCTGATTCTGGCGCGAAGAAAACAAAAACAGCTTAACTCGGGTCGAGAAACTCTTCAGGCTTAATCTGCCTTGTACGACTTCCGGCTTTCGGCTCGTATTTGTGTTGGGGCGAATAAAATTAGCCTTTTTTACGCGATTGTCCAACAAATGTTATGTTTTCGCGGTTTATGTGTGAGCTAATTTTTAGTTAGCGCGTATAGTTCTACTATTTAAATAATGCGCTTCAGTTTTTACACTTTTTACACTTTTTTTTTTTTATTTAAATCTAACCCCAAAGTAAGCAAATTATATGCTTGTGTTATGGGTGTTAGCCAACGATTCTAATACATAGAAGTACACCTAAATAGATACCAGAATAAATTAAATAAGACCCAGACCCGGAAATGCAGATATCCAAATGCTTATCACACAAATGCCTGCCCCCGTCGGGAATCGAACCCGAGCCTCGCAGTTGGTCGATGAAGTTAGGCGTATACGCTAGCCACTCGACCAACGAGGCGGTCAAACTTTATACTTTTATTTTTAAATTGGCTGACCTAATCAAATAGCGAAATAATGAATTATGTAATAACAACTCTATATAGATCTTTAAAATACATTCGGATTTCCGAAGCTTGATGAATATAGCCGAAGCGCATAATTTAAATAGTATTACTTATTCGCGCTAACTAAAAATCACCTTACCCACATAAACCGTGAAAACATTATATTAGAATTACTGTACGTCTAATCGCACCGAAAACTCGCTAGATTTAGATTCCATGTTGGTGTAATGAACATAGACTATGTTTATAGAACTTAAGAGCTTTTAATTTATTCTGGTAGCTTAAGTATCTTTGCTTGTTAGATTCGCTAAATAAAATTGTTAACAAAAGCATCACTGTTACTTAAGTCTTCAGCTAGTTGTGGATGACCTGGTTGTGCCTCTGCCTATCTCTTTGGGGATATGGGCATAAAGATACTTCCTATCCTATTAATATTATAAATGCGAAAGTTTGTAAGTATGGATGTATGGATGTTTGTTACTGTTTCACGCTCGAATGGCTGAACAGATTTGTCTGAAATTTGGAAAACAGATAGATTGTGACCTGGATTAACATATAGGATATTTTAAATCCCGATCGCACACCGGGTTTCTGTGAAAACGCGGGCGAAGATGCAGGTAGCAGCTAGTTTCTTTATATATCACTATATTCATTATCTTACATTTTCTTGCCACCATATCAACAATGTTGTGTTCCGGTTTGGAGGAAAAGTATCAGATAGACTTGCACTGTTTGTGCGACACCTCGACTACATGTCAGTGAGCTACTTACAATATCTATATATTCGATATTATTCAATGTTGGCGCTTGATAAAACATCCAAATATTCATATTTTTAAATGAAGAAACACGTGTACTGTCTTACATGTCACTAATAAGTTATAATTTTAAAAAAT
>NJDC01003651.1:204647-222060 GCA_002245475.1 Calephelis virginiensis
AAATTGGATTTTTCCAATTTTCTAATAAAAAAAAATGTTGGTCGGGATTGGAAATGTGCCCGGTTGGCGATAGGCTTGCCACCTATCACATTGTGGGACTTCGGCTAGTCTTGGGTGCCTTGGTTGTACCTCTGCCTACCTCTTCGGGGATATGGGCGTGAAGATACTGTTATAATTATAGATGCTGGTAATAAGCGTTACAAAGTAACACCTAAGATTGTCGTTGTCACAAATATAAGCGATATCAATATACTTAGTAAAGACTATGTCGTAAGTAAAACACCTTCTGTTTTTCACTGTATTATCCCTCAAATCCCTCAAATCGAATAAAATGAAATGGAATGGATTTAAATGAAATAGAATATGGGATGGAATGAAATGGAATAAAGGGGAACAAAATGGACTGAAGTGGAACAAAATGGAATGAAGTGGAACAAAATGGAATGAAGGGGAACAAAATGGAAGGAAGTGGAACAAAATGGAATGAAGTGGAACAAAATAGAATGAAGTGGAATGAGATAGAATGAGATGGAATGTAATTAAATGAGATCAAATAAGTTGGAATGAGATGGAATAAGATGGAAAGAGATGTAATGAGATGGAATGAAATGGAATGAGATGGCTTAAGATGGAATAAGATGAAATGAATTCAGTTTAATAAAATGGCAGTTCAGCTGAAGCCAATTGAATTTAATCTCGCATAAAGTTCTAATCTTTTCATTACAAGTAAAAAACCATGTGTTCTGAAGTCATTTTCAGTACTAGATTTTTCATCCTTTATATTAATGTTTTGGCTTCAGTTTGGTCGGGCAAAAAGACATTTGACAGACACAGTTTTATTAAATAATCGTGAATACGTAAATAAAGCTAAAATTGTCTAAAGATCCGGAACAAAGTGAAATAACAGTTTTCCAATTTTCGTCTCCATTAAGCTGAACCACAAAACCCTTTGTAAAACAATTTTAGGCTAGCAGTTATTTAATAGCATTTGTTACTGTTCAACCATGAGGGTTTTAACCTGTTTGATTTTTAGCACTATTTTTTTTAATTTTCACCTGTTCCTTTGCTAGTTTAGTTGTTAGTGATGGACAAACTTTAGAACTGTAGTTTAAAAGTTAAATTCAACTGATTGATCTAAAATGGGAAAAGTTATAGCTCCGGTAATAATGGAATTACAAGTAATCAGTGTTATTGTGAATTTGATGCGGCAAAATATTGGATTGCAAGTTTTTATGCACACGGCATAATATATCTAAGCCAGCCTTTCCCAAAGTGGGCGATAACGCCCCCTTGTGGGTGCTGGAAGCCTAGAGGGGGGCGGTATAAATCTTG
This sequence comes from Calephelis virginiensis, assembly GCA_002245475.1. Classification (NCBI taxonomy): domain Eukaryota; kingdom Metazoa; phylum Arthropoda; class Insecta; order Lepidoptera; family Riodinidae; genus Calephelis; species Calephelis virginiensis. The sequence continues at coordinate 205,980 of NJDC01003651.1, forward strand.
AAAAAAATGACTTTTTTTTAAACTAGGCGCAAGAAATATGTTATTGAGGTTATTGACAAGAAAAAAACGAGGGGGGGGGGGCGCTACAAAACAACTGATTTTCAAAGTAGGCGTTACATGAAATAAGTTTGGGAACCTCTGATCTAAGCTCTTTACAATAGTTTGTTTAGTTAAATTAAGGTCAAATATGTGCAATACTATGTACATGAAATGAGTAATTTGTTGTAAATTTGAAATGGCCGCCGCAACAAAATGGCGGATTACATATTTTTGTGCATACGGCACCTGATAAGGGACTAATCGTTTCGGCAAGCTTTGTATCGCTTGAAAATTACTGATTTTCCCGTTTTCTTAGCAATTATCCCGGGTTTTTTCTTTAAAAGAACCTTCTCCTGAAAAAGAATTAGCAATATTGGTCCATCCGCTCGATCGTGATGCAATGACTACGCAAAATGGTGATTCTTTTTATATACATACTAGCTGCTCCGACGAACTTCGTTCCACCCGTTTAATTTCTATGGGTAAAAATAATATGGTTTTCTATTTTCCAGAATGTATCATATGTCTTTCACGTGGTTCTAAGCTACCACCCATATTTTTTTTAGTAGTTCTATAGCTTTAAATAATGTAAGTATCACTAATTTCTTTGATATTGGTATATAGATATAGATATTGGTAAGTAACCATCCCGTCTATTCACCATATGCTATTAAATCTAAAGGTTTGAAGCAAAGAAAATAATACACTTTGGATAAAATCAAATGTAGTAAACTTATGATTTTAAAAAAATATTTAATAAAACTTAAAGTATTTAGGTTATAATTAAATAATTTTTAATCATATTTGTTTGGACAGCAAACTGTCTGCATTATATATCAACATAAATTGTAATAAAATTGTTATAAAACTGCACTTAAGTTGATATTTTTTTTTAATATCCGATCCTGTGATAGTAACATCGACAATTATCTGTTCACATCTGGCAATCCAGGTATATAACAGGCAACCCAACTTCTGCAACTTCGTCTTATACTTACTTTAAGTCGTTATAAAATCTTAATATTACACCAATTAATGAATAAAAATTATTTAACAAAAAAAAATGTTTTGGTTTTTTTTGGCAACCCATTTTTAACATATTTTCTGATATACTAAATATGATATAAAACCGGTTCTATCCTATTGTCAGCTTGGTGTAGGTCGACCTAACTTCGGATCTTAGACTAGAATTGTTATATAATAATAACTAGAAATAAATAACTAGTGTTCCTATGTTTAGTTGACACAGGCGGAAGTTCACGAAAAGTGTATGAAACAATTTTATTGTTATTTTATACGAATATATTTAACTCAAAGCGTCTATATTTCCATTTTTCTGTAATTAAAGTTCATAAGTATTCCCTAACATTTATCGCCGAACAATAAAAATCTCCATACCAAAGCGTTTCTTGTAATGAAAGCCTGCATACTTGGTTCTACTCCAGCTGGAATATTCTAGTGCCTCTCACCACGCGTGTTCAAATGCTGTAGACTTTCCACTAATTGCGAATACCATTGTTTTTGTTAGTTTAGAATGTAACGTATTTTGGTAAGAAAGAAAGAAAATTATTTATTTGCAGAACTTATGTGTAAATGAGATGTTATAAAAATATTTAACTATATCAACATATTCTACCATATTTTGGTGTGCAAATATTTTAATACTAATAAAAAATATTGTTTAATTACATACATTTTAACTTTTAAGCCAGTTATGTATATTTAAACTAGATTAATTATTTGAAAACTAAAAAAAATTTTTTTTGCTGAATATGTGTGTTAAAAGCTGTTACAAAAGATATTTGTTGATAACATATTCTATCACATCGTTGTCTGCAAAAATTTTGAAAATTATACAAATTCATTAATAAGATTTATAACATAATATGTTTTAATATTTGAACAAAATTATAAAATATAGTTAGGTTTAACCATAACTACCATAAGCTGAAAGTTTACTATATAGGTACTATTCTTTACAATTCGCATACTAGTATTAATGGAATGTATTTGTAAAAAAATCATCTGATTTTTGCAATACTAATGTAATAAAATCTATGAGAGGCGAAATGATTATCTATTAAAATCAATCTATATTTCCCTTTGTAACGATTAATTAATTAAGAAACGGATGGAACAATTTTGCAAATTCCGTTTTGTACTGTTACTTATTGTCTTATATACGATAAATTTTTAATGAAAGTATAGCGAAACATTGGAAAATTCAAGGAAATAAAATTATGTGTCTGCTCTACTTTCTAGTGCAGTCGAAGTCTTCTGATGATGCTTCGGTCAGGAAGCAAAACGCACGTTGAGTTTTGAGTAGTGTGTATTGTTGGTGTTAATGAAGCAGTTTAGCGGTGTTGTTTTATAGAGCTGTATATGTTTGAGAGTCTTTAGCTCCCAGTAAGTCCAATTTATTCATACCATACTGATTTTTCTGTTTTGTCACACCAATACGTGTACATTTTTAAGTTATGGATGTACGTCGGGTCAACTGGTAAGTAGCTAAATGTTGCCCAAGGCTTATCCCACGTAGGTACTAATGTGTTATAATCCTACGTGATCCCGTTTCAAGAAAGGAGCCTATATCGATCTCTATCTTTATAGCTATTCTTACAAATAAAATAAAAAAAATCATTCTTCGGCTACGACATGAAATAAGGAGAATGAAACAAACTTTCGTATATATTAGTATATGTTCACCACGTGCCATACCATGTGGACCACATTCATACGCTCCACCAGATTATATAGAAGACCGAGGAGTATAATCGGCCATCATGTCTAGCGTTTGTGGACTACGAGAAAGCATTCGATTCGGTTGAGACATGGGCGGTGCTTCAGTCAGTACAGCGGTGCCGCATCGACTATCGATACATCGAAGTGTTGAAGTATTTGTACGAAAAAGCCACTATGTCGGTCCGATTACAGGATTAGAGCTCGAAACCGATCCAGTTGCAGTAAGGTGTGAGACAGGGAGACGTTATTTCTCCGAAACTGTTAGCTGCTCCACTGGAAGATGTCTTCAAGCTTCTGGACTGGAAAAGACTCGGCATCAATATTAACTGCGAGTACATAACTTACCTTCGAGATGATATTGTGGTCATGGCGGAATCGCTGGAAGACTTGAGCAAGATGCTTGGTGACCTCGATAGAGTTTCCCCATAGGTGGGTCTTAGGATGAACTTGGACAAGACGAAAGTCATGTTCAACGTTCATATTGCACCTATACCAGTTGATGTTGGGAACTCAATCCTTGAAGTTGTTGATAAGTATTTGTACCTAGGTCAAACTGTTCTATTAGGTAAATCCAACTTCAAGAAAGAGGTCGATCGCCGAATCCAACTCGGATGGGCAGCGTTCGAGAAATTAAAGGTTATCTTCTTGTCCAAATTACCGCAGAGCCTAAAGTCGAAAGTCTTTGACCAGTGTGTGATGCCGGTGATAACATATGGAACTGAGACTTGGCCGTTAAATGTGGGCCTCTAAAATAAGCTCAGAGTCACTCAGCGTGCTACGGAGAGCGATGCTCGGGGTTTTACTGCGTGATATCATCCCTAATTCGGTGATCCGCAAGAGAACGAGAGTAACCGACATAGTCCAGAGAGTCAGCAAGCTAAAGTGGCAATGGGCAGGCCACATTGCTCGCAGAACCGATAACCGCTGGGGAAGAAAGGTTATCGAGTGGTGGCCCTGTACCGGAGGACGTAGTGTTGAATGACCTCCCACCCGGTGGACTGGTGATCTGGTCAAAGTCGCGGGGAGTCGCTGGTTACAAGCGGCTGGTAATCGTGATTTGTGGCGCTCTTTGGGAGAGGCCTATGTCCAGCCGTGGACGTCCTCCGACTAATGATGATGACGATTAGTATATGTATCATAGTATCTGATTTAGGCCCACTATGCAAATTCCTGGGTTCAATGTTAAACTGTTAGTTAGCTTAAATTAAAACTCTGAGTTAAATCAATATATATTTAACAGTGGTGGAAACTTTAATGTTCACATACTAAACTTATTTTAGATGCGTGCTATCTTTTTCTAACGAAATAAAAATAAAAGAGATGGAACATTATAGACAACATGGCAGATTAGTCCGGACATATCAAACTGTGATGTTTTTACTTAACGTTTTCCCAGTGATAGATTAAACGCAAGTAAAAATGTCGTGTGCACTAATCTGACAGCACCGAAAGTGTTTTTTCTCTTTTTATTACTTTCGTTGAAAGAAGATAGCGATAACTTAAAATGAGTTTAAGAGTGTAGGAGTTAACCTGGACCTTCGCAAACAAAATATAAGAATAAATTTAAAATGGTTGAATTTGCAATGTATGATATGTGTGTGTTGTGAGTGAATGTGTTTGTATGGGTTAATAACATTCCGTCTGATTGGCTATCATAAATCAAGCATGTTAAACTTAATTAAGGGCCCGCACCCAAGGGTTTAAATCCTACTGAGTTTTAGCCTTTTTAACAGGTTTAGGTTTTGGGCACTTGAAGATAATAAACGTTCATGGTGAAATTATAAAAAAAGATGTGGTAACACATACGTTGAAAGTGGTAAATTAATTATTCCATTAGAGCAGAAAGTCATAAGATGATGGTGATATGCAGCCTGCCTTAATTAGCACCTTTTCCTCTCTTACCTATACCTATTGATATTACTACAATACTCGCTATTGTCATGTTCTATAACAAAGATTAAGAAAACCGGCAGACGTGACATAAGTCCAAACCTAACAATTATCTCTGCCCATGAGAAGACATTGCTTAGTTATTTATTGCTTTATATAAATACACAGATACATTTATATCTTCACACCAAATTCCTTACACGTTAGGCAGGGAGTATCGTATGCTAAATGCCACGATATTTTCTGATCTGCCTATCTACCTACATTTATAAATATTTTTATACAAATACGCTGATTTATACGGAAAGTCTTAACACTGGCAGATAAAACCCGAGCGATTTGGTCGTGGAATGTCAACCTGAGTCTTCCGGTGTGCCTACATATTTTTTATTTCTTTAATAACATAAAAAGTAACGAATGTAGTATCCTATTAATATTAAAATTGCGAAATGTTGTATGTTTGTTTGTTACTCCCTTACGCAAAAAGTGCTAAACCGATTTTTATGAAATTTGGCACACTTAACTAACTTGGATTAACACATAGGATAGCTTTCATCCCGAAGCCATGTGGGGCCATTAACTACATGGGCATTGCCGCAGGCAACAGGTAGTACAGTATAATTGTAAACATATCATAAATTTTGATCGTTTCATCATTGACTATAAGATAATATAACACAAATGATGTCAACGACCATTGATGTGTTCGGGTTCGATTTTAGACAGAGGTAGACGTTTGATATTAATGACGGTATAAGTCTGCAAGAGTTTCTATGTATATATCTTTTACTACCGCCTACAACTCCATTATAATTGATTATCCACTTAAGATTAACTCCGTTTTAATCGGTTAGTAAGATTAAACTAGGATGGATTTTTGGTCCAGACTCCTTCGTAGAATAGACCAGCTGCCTTCCTGCCAGGCAGCTCATAAAAGGCGACGTTAGGCTTACCGTCACTAACAGCGTGATATCCTACTAGCTGGTAGAGTTTCGCAGCGACTCGCCCGGATTTGTACCACCGCCTTACTTATTGCTGCCGCCATGACGTCATGACGTGTTCCAGTTCGGATGGTAAGGTAGCCAGTAGATTTACTTTTGCTCGAGCCCTAACATCCCAGTCTCAGGTTGGCAACGCACCATTACCACCGTCTTGAATTTGTTATCGTCAGGAAATCCGTCTGCTTGTTTGCCTTCCAATATAAAAAACTCATTTTTTGTAATCGGTTAAAAAGTACAAACGTTATTTAAAAATAAACAATAGCATTACACTATGTGCCAACGGCAAAAAATTACAATCTAAAAGATTTCAATTGAAATTTTGGCTCGATTTTTGATCGAAAATTGCTCGAGCCCTAACATCCCAGCCTCAGGTTGGCAACGCACCATTACCACCGTCTCGAATTTCTTATCGTCAGGAAATCCGTCTGCTTGTTTGCCTTCCAATATACAAAACTCATTTTTTGTAATCGGTTAAAAAGTACAAATGTTATTTAAAAATAAACGATAGCATTACACTATGTGCCAACGGTAAAAAAATACAATCTAAACGATTTCAATTGAAATTGAAATTGAATTATACCCCAGTTTAATTTGTTAATATGCCAATGTCTTCGTAATCACGGATACGACTTTCACTCGAGTGCCCGCCTAATCATTGTGGTTTGGGCGGGAAAGGGGGGGACATTACGGTCCTTCCCCACCGCCATTTGTAATGAGATGAGCGAAATGGAACAAATAAACCAAATTGAACTGTTGATAAAACTGCTAATGTAAGACGTGGACTACTTGTCTGAAACTTATTATTAGACAAACATAGAGACTTATAATAAAAATTGGTTTCACAAATCATTAAAATGTACAGTACAGAAGAATCCCGAGAGAAGAAATTTAGTCAGAGGTACAATCTGGGCACAGGTGGGTCGTGGGTCTAGCCGAATACACTAAATCCCGCATTGGAATAGGTGGCAGGCCTTGCCTTTGTCATTTAAATAATATAATTTTTCGCCGTGTTGGTCCGGGCTCCTTTGCAGAATAGACCATCTGCCTTTCTTGCCAGGCAGCTCGTAAAAGGCGAGCATGAGTTTATCATCACTAACACTGACATCTGACTAGGTGGTAGAGTTTCGCAACAACTCGCCCGGATTGGTACCACCGCCTTACCTACTCCTGCCGCCATAACGTCGTGACGTGTTCCAGTTTGGAGGGTAAGGTAGCCCGTAAACTTACTTTTGCTCGAGGCCTAACATCCTGACCTCAGGTTGGCAACGCACCATTACCATCTTTGGTGTCTCTAGGCGGCGTGAATTTCTTACCATCAGGAAATCCGTCTGCTTGTTTGCCTTCCTATAACATAAAAAAAAATTTGGTGTCGTGGGACACCAGGTAGGAACGAAGTTCGGCTAATGTAGAATCGACACAATTCGTGAGTATACACTATGCTTTGTCGGGGTGGAGTGGTAATAGAGAGAAAAGGGATGAGAGAACGAAAAGAAAGAGGGAGAAAGAGAACGGTTATATACTACTCGCTTGTGTATACTACTGTCGTGCATGCGCATGTCTCTTTTAACGATTTTATTCCACCAACTTTTTCTTACGGTTTTTACTATCACATCTTTTTCAGTTTGGTCGCGCAGCAACAGTTGCGCTTGCGCACATCTGATTTAACGGTTTTATTCCACGGATTGCCGTAAGGAACTTCACTCCAAAAGTATCCTGTATTACTTTTAATATCTAAAAGAATGTACGTACAAAGTTTCATAATGTTTTGGATATATCTAGCATGTGTATAATCATACATAACTACTAATTTATTTTACTTATTTATTTATGTTATTTGATAAATAGTTTTCGCGTGAATGTGTTACAAAAAAGAACACTCAGATTTACATTCTCAAGTAGGGTATCATGAAATGTTATTATAATATCAAACGCACTAATTCTACTAAAGTCCTTAACGCCCATATACCAGGATAGCTTAGTCAGTCGTGCTTTAGTCTCATAATATAAAATGACAAACATATTACTGACCGGGCATATATCTCGTCCCGGGCAATGTTATTTTTTATTAGAAAATTAGAAATGCACATTTTCTATCTTTCTTGTTTGCTTATCCGGGGTTGGAACCCGGGACCTCAAGAAGTCAAGTGCGACGCCAGACCGCTAGACCATAGAGGTGATCATTGACATTTATTAAAACATGTTTGCGTGAAAGCATATTACATTTTAATTGCGTGGTCTTATATTATGTAAGTTATTATAATAACAAAACCTACTAACTGTAGATATTAATTAATTAAGCCTTTTGGTATTAGAACAAGTGGGTTCTGAAATTAATGAAAGCCTTTCGACGGAAAATTATAATTATTCACATAACGATACTTCGTCAAAATTATGTTACTCACTTTTCAAATAATTTCAATCCTTAACAGCACACTTTATCAAACATCTACCATCTTAATACAAAAAAAAAAAACACTCGCTTAACATGTTTTTTTCTAAACACTGTCTAAAATTGGATTGTAAGTCAATAACATGCTGCCACGTTATAGCATGTATTTGGTATAGCTAAAAAGGCGTCTATTTTTTATGGTTAGGCGGTAATGCTTTCTCTTTTATTAGAATGACGTTTTCTTAGTCTTTACTTGTAATTACTTCATGAGATCTCCAGTTTGTTTTTATAGTAAAACAAACTTGCCCCGGTTGCATGTGTGTCCGATAACCGATAGGTTTGCCGTCTATTACATTGTAGGAACTTATTGTCTGCTTCTAGTTCTAGGGGCGCTTGTTGTTCCTCTAACCACCTGTTCGGGAATACGGACATGCAGACACTTTTTAGTTGTTAGAAGCAAATTTTCTGGGTGTGGGTTGTTGTAAACACAATTTTATGAAGTACAAAATATACTCCGTAGTCTTATTTTAGAATTCTGAATTAAAAAGAGGAGTGTTATAAATTTGACGTTTATGTTTGTCTGTCTGTGGCTACATAAATATTGTAGAGATGGGCTGGTTTCGATATCGATTTTTTTCGTTTAAAAGCTGAAATGATTGAGATGAACAATAACACAATAATTGCGTAGAAGTTATCCAGACTCCTTTAAATATTAATCTCCATCAAATAAACGTATTTTTATTTTAGCACTTGCCCTGTGCTTGGGATATCCCCGTGTTGGTCCGGGCTCCTTTGTAGAACAGACCATCTGCCTTCCTTGCCAGGCAGCTCGTAAAAGGCGAGCATAGGCTCACCGTCACTAACACCGTGACATCTGACTAGGTGGTAGAGCTTAGCAGCGACTCGCCCAGATTGGTACCACCGCCTTACTTATTCCTGCCGCCATAACGTCATGACGTGTTCCGGTTCGGAGGGTAAGGTAGCCGGTAAAGTTACTTTTGCTCGAGGCCCAACATCCCGGCCTCAGGTTGTTTGCCCCGGCCTCATTACAACCTTTGGTATCTCTAGGCGACGTGAATTTCTTAACATCAGGAAATCCGTCTGCTCGTTTGCCTTCCAATATCGTTAAAAAAAAACAGCGTTCTAGTTGCTCAGACAAAGAAGCAACAACAATCAAAAATCCATACTAATATTATAAATGCGAAAGTATATCTGAAATCGCTGAACCGATTTCGATGAAATTTGATATGTTTATTATTAAAGGTCTGAGTTTCAACATATTATCCTTATTTTTATCAAACATCAACCCCCGAAAGACAGGATGAAAGTCTTTATGAAAATCTTAAATATTCTATGCTGACACAGTGGCAGGCAAACAGCTAGTAGTTAATATGTTTTGAATGGTCTATAACTGTAAGTAATTTGCAATTTCCTAATCGGTGGTAACAAAGACAATGTACGAGATCTCTGACCTGAATACTAGTACCCAGCAGTAACATTTGAAATGAAATGAAAAATATTTATTTGCGAAATATGTGTGTTAAAAATTTGTTACAAAATTGTGTAGGCGTTTCGAAAATTCTACCACATTGTGGTGTGCAAATATTCTAAAATTGTTTTGGTTATTGTTTTATTTATGTTGGTTATAAATTTCTGGTTATATTTTTTATCATCAATAAATTCTTCAACTTGTTTATTTGCTATTAATCCTATTGTTATAACAAATTTTTGGTGCCGACGGTAATTTATGTCCATAAGTATCTTTACGCTTGTATCCTCGAAAAGGCAGAGATTCCACCAGGGCACCCATGACTAGCCAAAACAGTAAATCACATAATGTGATAGGTGGTAAGCCTATCGATAGCCGGGCAACCTTGATTTTATTAGAAAATTAAAAAAACAAAGTTTATTTTTGGTACCCAACTCATCATTGAACTAAGGACCATAAAAAGACAAATCTACGATGGACTATGGTACGGGATGAAAATGCTGACGAAGTTGCGTAAAACAACAAGTAACTAATCAATTTCAGTGTTTGATCATTAAATTTTAGAATATAGTATATCTAAATACATCAGAGCTACTACTTTGGTTATTGTGAAAAATTTTTACTGACTAAAAAATTTTGTTATAAACATATTTTTACGTCGAAAAATATAACAAGTAGATGAGAAATACGAATACAATTTTACTGATACATTAAACAAAAGAAATAAGGTCAAAATCCATGTATTTAAATCTACATTTATTTCGAGTTACCACTAATTTACTATTATTTAAAAAAAATGTTAAAATATTTATTAATATATATTTTTAAAAAACTACATGGTTTTTTTAAGTTGTTATTTATAACTTACTTAAACAAATATATGAAACAGAAAGACAAGTGTAAGACTATGTATCATATTAAAATTAATTTATTTTGAATTTGTAAAAAAAAATTAAACATTACGTGAACAAAACATTTTCCCTTTTATACTATTAAAATCTAAATTGCTAAAAGATTTATTTTAAATTTTTTTAATTAATATTTCATTTCTAAAATATTAAACCGCATGTTTTTGCATTAGTTTTAAATCAAAACATGTGAACGTATCCTAATTCACACAAAAATATTAAAAATCACATATATAAATTAATTTAACTAAAATTATACATTGAACAAAATTACCTATATACAATCAAATACGATTTTATTTCATATAAAAATATTTTAAAAGTTACCTTTCGCAATATTAAAAATTAACTTACGTGAAAAAAAAAACTATAGTAAGCGCACAACACAAACACACACACTAGTCACAAAACACATGGAACTGAACTTTACGCGGAAGCTCCCTGACGCAGAGCTAAACCAGTACTGCGGGAAAACCGGCACAGTGGCGCTAGTATCGCATCCCGCCCGCCTGGGCGGTTAGGCATTTATAGTAGAAAGCATTATACAACTTATCCAATACATATATTTTTCTGTTTTTAATAGAAATATAAAAGTTACTTGATTCCATATCTAGTGTTTTGTAAATCTTTAGAATTCGAAAAACCGCTTTTTCTTTTCGCAGACAAACCTCTATCAACTTGTTTTTAATAAATGTGTTCATGTTGATACATTTTTTTTAATAACCAACCAAATGAAAGTAATTAATGTCGACAAACCTGTATTTAAATGGCAAAACAGTCTTTTAAGTAAACAATAATAAATCCATCGTTTGCACAATCTAAATGTTTTATATTTTAAGATACCTCTGTGCTTTTTTGGTGGCCACTGTTGTTTAGCAGTCCGGTATTGAACTTGTCTTCATGAGGTCCCAAGTTCCTTTTTTGCTTCGGCATCAAAAAGAAAATAGTTTTTTTTTAATTTCCTAATAAAAACAACATTTTCGGGATTGGATGGCGGTAGGTTAGCCAACTATCACATTTTAGAACTTAGTGCTTTCAGCCATTCGTGTGTGCAACAACCGAGGTACAACCAGGACCTCTGTCCACAGCTTTGGCGATATTTTGGGGAACGAGCATGAAGATACTTTAGTTAGTTCATTCATACTATGCTTATCCGTATCTTCATACCAAATTCCTTCCAGAAACGGAAGAGTATCGAGTGCTAAATATCATGTTTAATATAATACCAAACCTATTTTCATTTCTTTCTGCTATCAACCTGGCAAAAGTTGCGAAGGTTTCTATCTTATACTATGTCATAATCGTATAAAATCTATGTTATGAGGTAATACAAAAAATAGACTCTAATCTATACAAGTTCTGATTTTGGGTTTTTGTTGTTTTTCCTTTGTATTAGTTTAGGAATTTAATATTAATATTACGTATAAAAACACTAGACTGAAGGACTTGGCATGACACGATATACTAAAATATTAAAAAATACCTTTTTCTTGCCTTTGGCTTTGTCTGTGTTTGAAGGCTGGAATGTTTCAAAATTTTGGAAATACTGTCTTTCAAGTTTTATGTTAGATTCATCTTTTAAGTTTTTCCTCGTGTCTGTCTGTGTCCGCCTTTCTGAAGAGATGAGCAATGGTTGACATAGATAGAACCAATTTGTTAACTTCATATGTACTTACCACAATATATTTTAGCCAACCGGTTTCACTATTAAAGCATCATCTGGGCTTTAACAGCTGAAGTTTTCTTAAAAATAATACCAATTAATTCTCATCCTCGAGTTGAAGGTATTTAAATAAAAATTACTGAATGGTGACATTAGTAAGAAAACTTAAGTTGACTGGGTTGACAACGTTAGATTTTTCCCCCAATTTTTGTGAACTTTTCCCCCAACAATGAAAAATATTTCCCTTTACTAATAAATTGATTATAGAATGGAATTCCACCAAGCAGGGATAAGAAGTATACAAACCATGTTTAAATTGATCAAAATTAAATTGGTACCCTTGTAGTTTCGTGTCTCTGTCATGTTCTGACCCGGAGGGTAGGGTAGCCAGTAGACTTGAACAATAGGCGAAACATCCTGCCTATAATATCTATTCCACGGCTATCTCATACCATTAGGAGAGTCGTGTGTTTGTTCGCTGAACAAAGTTACCAACTTGGAGGTAGAGTACTCTACATCAACTTGCCCAGGTAAGGATCCATCGCCTTGCATATTTTTGCCGTCATAATGACAGTATCACGTTCCGGTTCGGAGTGTAAGCCGGAAGCAGGTATAATTGTGTTCAATTATACCTGCATATGCATTCAATAGGTCTTACACCCTATCTACAAGATACACACCTAAGACATTTATGGTGTCTGTAAGCCATTGTCGTCTCTTGCCATATAAGGACTCGTGTGCTTCTTCTCTGTCTTATCAAAATACCTTCCTATTATCAAAAATTAGAGCAGAAATTTATTGAAGTGTCTAAGTTTATTATAAACATACATTGTGACATATTTTTATGTCTATATACGAGTATAAAGGCAAAAAAAAAGTTATACGAACAATTACTTAACAATAAAAAATAGAACTTAGTTTTCATTTTATTTATTACTAACTAACCCAAACTTTGTATCGCCTGACACTGACAATAACAGTTTCAATGGGAAAAATTAAAGAATTGTTTTTACTAATTTCCTTGTCAGCCTTCTTTTTAAAAAAAAACTTGCAAAATTAGTCAAATTGTTTTGAAGTTTAAGTATGGCGTGAACAAGGGAAATGCACACACACACACACACACACACACACACACACACACACACACCTATAGCCCTTACAGTGATTATTGGTACTTCTTCAGCGTAAAAGAGTTATGATTTTCTTAGACATGTTCATGCTACGTTTAAGTCACTGGGGGTGGATTTTTGAAAAATATACTTGATATTTTCTTGGGTTTTTATCTTTATTTATTGATCTAATCGGCCCTGAGTTCGACAAGCATAAAAGTTAAACAGTAATAGTTAACGTATTTTTTATAAAATTTCTTAATATCTCACCATTACGTCTTATTAATAAAAATATATACATTTTTAATACAAGTACCATGATTTCATTTATAGGGGTAGTCTCAGTTGTATTCTATTTTGATATTTTTTTACGGTATGATTTTTTTTTTGTCGAGCTTGAATCGATAGTTTTATTTTATCATTTAAAAATAAGAGAAGTTTAATATTGGTTTCAGGTAAAATAATGACTGATCATAAAAAGCACTTAAGGATTAATTAAAATAATTCGCAAAATTATTGAATTTTACATCCTAGAAGGCAAAACAAAAAGTGTGCTTTGTCTCAGTTGCAAAGAAAATTAAACAATAAAGACACATAATCTTTTTGATATCTCGTTTCCGCTTTTAATGTTGTCCAACTATTCAATTTAAATGATTAATGCTTATTTACCATACATACGGAAAAAATATTGTATGTTTTATATAGTCAGGAGAAAGTTCTCATAAAATAAAAAAAAAATGTAAGTTTAGGATTTTAAACTTAAATCGTCGCGAATTAATAACATTTTTAATTATTTATACGGGATACTCACGATCTCTTTTTATTTTATTTGTCGATATTGAGTCCCGTCGTGACCACGGTCTATGCAACTAGGCCGAAATATCGACAAATAAAATAAAAAGAGATCGTGAGTATCCCGTATAAATAATTAAAAATGTAAGTTTAGCTTAACGTTAGATAATTTTGCATTAGTGGCGGTGGATTTATATTCAAATTTAATAAAGATAGTCAGGACTATGTCTCCCGAATCAGCAAGTATACCATTCTAGTCAACAGCTCACAGATAACATAAATTTCGCATGACATATCAAAGTCAAATAAAAATCTAATTTTTGGTAAGCCTTCCTTCAATATAAATGTAAAAATGATACCTATCCAATTCACGCTGTCAAATAAAAAATAGTTTGGATATAGGATAAACTTGATTCTCGCGTAAATAAAGAAAAGTTGCCAAGCACGAGTCGAACTCACTCTTGTACCTATTTTTTTTGTAACTAACCAAGTTCAAATAAACGAGGAGGTTTTTAATTCGACCGGTATATTTTTTTAATGTATGTACACCGATTTTACAGAGGTTTCTGAACTGAATTACGTAGTTCTTTTTTTTATTTGATGCTAAACTATTCCAGTTTCGAATAAGTCCCATAAAAATTTGATTCAGGTAGGCCCATTAGTTTTTATTTTATTAGCATTTTTTATCTTCTATCACCTATCCCGATGTCATTTTTGATTAAATTAAATCACATCTGTAATAAACTAAAAAGAATTAAATAAAAAATAACTACTTTAAAAAAACCGACTTCAAAACTTAAGAGTAAAAAAGAATAAAAATTTAATATCGATTTTATACTAACTATTATTTATATGTGCCATTTACTAATATGTTTGAAGTCGGTGGCAAGCCAATTTAATACTTACAATATAATTATTACTTTCAGGTTTGGCACCGACTTCATTCCTTTTGCTAAACAGCACTTATAAATAATAGGTAGTATATAATTAATATTAAATCTTTATCACTTTTTACTTTTTAGTTTTTAAGTCGGTTTTTACTAACGTGATTAGTTATTTTTACAGAGATCTATTTTCACTGATGTTTTTGTCAAGGTATAGAAGTACTTTGCTAGGACAAAAACACAAAAACATAAACAAGCACATGCTACTAACGTTTTCAGGATTTCCATTTATTTTTATCGCTTAACAATTCACCCGTGAAGTGGTTAGCACAACCTTTCAAGTTTCAGTTCTCTAGTTTTAATAATTTGGGAAAAGAGAGTTTTTGGCATGTGGAAAAATAGATGGACAGATAATGTTGGATCTGTAACGGTTCCGTTTTTTACCATTTAATCACAGAACCCTAAAAGTTCACACCCTGAATAAATTTGATACAAAATATGGTGAAAACCACAAACGCTTCAAATTGAAGTTAAAGGCCACCTTTAACTCGTTATAAATGTTTGTAGATACATCTGCGTGTGGATGTTTGTGAAAAAGACAACTGTCGGCAATAGCCACCATAGATGTTACTAGTGCATTGCTGTCTTAGAGAAAAAAAATTAGTAAGTAAGTATTTTCACGCCCATATCCTTGAAGGCATAAGCAGAAGCACAACAAGGATACCTACGACTAGCCCAAGTCCAACAATGTGATAGGTGGCAAGCCTATCGCCAAGCGGGCACATATCCAATCCAGGGCAGCGTTATTTTTATTAGAAAATTAAATATATACATTTTCTATTTTTTTTGTGCCCGAACCGGGGATCAAACCCGGGACCTCAAGAAGTCAAGTCCGACACCGGACCGCTAGACTATAGAGGCAATGCTGTCTTAGGCTGAAATAATTCATAAGATTTTTAATGACAAAAGATAGCGAACAAACACGCGGCTCTCATGTTGATTAGACATAAGCGGCCAATAGCCGCCATAGAAGGTATAAGTGCGTGGGTATCCTGCAGCCAGGCCGTTAGGCCCAAAGTGCAACTCTACCAGTTACCCTGCCCTCCAGACTGGAACGTAACGCTTTAATTATGGCGGCAGGAACATGGACGGTGTATCCCTACCCGGGACAGTTT